>JAOEHV020067764.1:0-16494 GCA_025447995.2 Isaurus tuberculatus
ATGACTGATTGTTGAATATTGATGCACTATGACTGACAGTTGAACATTGATGTGCTATGATTGACAGTTGAACATTGATGCACTATAACTGACAGTTGAACATTGATACACTATGACTGACAGTTGAACATTGATGCACTATGACTGATTGTTGAATGTTGATACACTATAACTGATAGTTGAACATTGATACTCTATGACTGACAGTTGAACATTGATACACTATGACTGATTGTTGAGTATTGATACACCATAACTGACAGTTGAACATTTATACACTATAACTGACAGTTGAACATTGATACACTATGACTGACAGCTGAACATTGATGCACTATGACTGATTGTTGAATATTGATGCACTATGACTGACAGTTGAACATTGATGTGCTATGATTGACAGTTGAACATTGTGCTATGATTGACTTGAACATTGATAGACTATGACTGATAGTTGAATACACTATGACTGACAGTTGAATATGATACACTATGACTGACAGTTGAACATTGATACACTATGATTGACAGTTAAACATTGATACACTATGAATGACTGTTGAACATTGATATACTATGACTGACAGTTGAACATTGATGCACTGTGACTGATTGTCGAATATTGATGCACTATGACTGACAGTTGAACATTGATACATTATGACTGACAGTTGAACACTGATACACTATGACTGACAGTTGAACAATATGGGTGAAGCTTTTACACGCCTTTACTATATTCTCCAAGTTTATTTAAAAGAAGAAGTAACAGTTTGCAAATTCATTTTTGGAATTTTGTGCTAAAGCAAAGACATTACCTCTAGCCTTTGACACGTTTTTTTATTACTAAACATCGTTTAATTATATGAAATATTCAACGTGGTAGAAGTCATTGATCTACTGAGAGATGTGATGGGAATATTAGGATTTTCCCCTGGTTAATAAAAATCTTGCATTGTCAAAGACGATTTTGTAGAACAGTAAGGACTTATAGCCTTATTACGAGAGATGGACAGATTCTGACCTTCATTTAGTAGAGATTTGTTGTGACAAAGACAGCGTCAGATAAGTTGATTGATTGAAGGTCAGAATTGAAATCTGTAGTTAGACAACAGGTTTCAGTAACAAGATGGTTTTTATTGGGTAGGGGTGTTAACCCTACACCCAACTCCCTTATGCGCCTTCTGGCATGGAGAGAATTTAAGGGAAGTTAAGGTTTGAGAACAGTGATCGACAAAAGAGTTATTAATAGCCTTGTTTGAAAAACATAACGCTAAAATACTCCTAAAATCTATAAATTTGACGATGTTTTACACTCCTCGGCGTCATTTTCAAGTCAGGAAGATTAGGATAATCTTAGTTCTATAAGTTATTCAAAGTTGGTTTACGTTCCTAAATGTATAGCATCACATAGGAGAGTGCCAAATTTATTACTGTATTTGTTTTAGTACTTTTAATTGTTAATAGCCGTGAATAGGGGTAGCCCCTTTCAAGAATTTTTTTTAAAAATTTTTTAACCAAAGTTAAAGTTCAATATTGACTTTAAGTTGAAACTTCATGATTATGACATAAAATAAAGCTTAAAAGCATTTTCCGTTAAATTTAGGTTAAGTGACACATAGAATAACAATTTTCAGGGTTAATCGACTTGAGGCCTGACTTTTACTCAGTTACTTGCTGCATATTAAACTGCAAGACTGTCATTATTTGGCTGTTCAGGAGGGGTGGGGATGGGTTGCGAACGGCCATTATATGTGGATGCTTTGTGAAGGACGTGAAACGATAAAAAAGAGTTGCCTCAATTACATTTATGCGGCCGTTAGTCGGGAAGAACCAAAATGTAGTTCGAGAATCGAGTAGTAGTTGTCAACCATCAGGTATTTGTTCATTGGTTCCTTTCCTTTTTTCAAATTATATTTGATGTCAAAACCGAGTTTAAATATGTGTAAGCCAATACACCTTTAAACTAATTCGAACACACTAGCTGTTCTATGGATACAAATCGTGTGTCGAATACGTGAAACCGTGAAAACCTTTTCTCTCGCCTCCATCTAAACTGTTAGTGTTGCAGTTAAAACAATCGTTCTTTTTTTCAGATTCATAAGTTTCAACCAGATGTTGTAGGTTTTCAAGAAATTCGTGGTGATTTCACTGGTGGAACAAATCAGCTTCTGGATTTGCAGTTGCTGCTACCTAAATACAAATATTATTTCTATCGTACAGCCACGGAAGTGTCCCAACCACTCGGGCTTCCTGGCCCCCCTGGATGGCGGTACGAGGGGCTTGGGATATTAAGCCGATACCCTATGGTTAAACGACGTGTTGTAAAGTTAAACCGTGGCCCAACAGGAGGCAGCGATAGTAATAAACGAATTGTTCTTCATGCAGAAATTGAAGCTGAGAAGAAAATTAATGTAACGCTTGTGCATTTGTCTTACGACAAAAATCAGCAGTGCCGAAATGCAGCAGATATAATCAACTTTATTTCTTCAACTGGTAGTAGCCACTCTGTAATCATGGGCGACTTCAATGCTTATAACGATTATGTATGGCCTGTTAAAGCAATAATGGAAGGAGAAACTACACACGGAGACTGCCATCTGTTCGCCCCTCAGATCGAAAAATACGCTGGATATGGGTTTGTTGATGCATGGGAGTCTGTTAAACGCAATAAACACGACCATGGTTTCACGTTCAGCAACATGGTATGAACCTTAAGATTACTATTTTTAGCGACTACTAAATTTAGCGATTTTGTCTGAGAAAGAATTAGCGACAACTAATTTTAGCAATTTTAAGGACTTTAATTGAACATTTGGCAGATGAAATTACATATTCAGGAACACAACAAAGTGTGTCGACCTTTGATTCAACACCAAAAGTAATGAAATAGATGATGTAGAAATCGTTGAACATAACGACAATCAAGCATAACAAGAAACAGAAGACTACTTATGAGAACACTTGTATCATTCATTAAATTTTGAAATGGATTTCAATGCATTTTTAAATTGTTTCTTTATTACGCGGAGGGAGGAGAAAGGGGGGAGGGGTAGGGGGGTAGAACCTTAATTTTAGCGCTAATTTTAGCGAGTACTAAATATTAACGATTTTTTCAAAATCGCTGAATTAGTAGCCGCTAACAATAATAACCTTAAGGTAATTCGAAAATTCTAGACCAGTATGTTAGCTTTAAGTTTGTTCTAAGCACGGAATTATTTTCTAGAAGTATGCATTAAAGGAAAATTTGGTTCTGTGAACCATTTTTGATTTAGCTGCTTCGTGTGACAAGAAATTTCTAATGGAAAGGTAAAAGCCATACGTCAGAGCAATACGTTCGAAACGTCAGTTTCCTACTTCACTTACGGCGATGCCTTTATCATTTCAACTTAGGGGCGGACCATTTGACTTTTGAGGGGAGGGGGTGGATGATTTTTTTCCGCAAGATTTTTTTTTCGTCCATGGGGTGGGCAGGATTTTTTTCCCTCCTATTGCTATAAATATTTCGGGCACATTTGCTTTGCATGCAATTTTTTTCTTTAAAGTGAAGCTTGCAAGAAAGTTTTTTTTTTCAAAATCACCCTACCCCCCTCAAACGTCAAATGGTCGGCCCCTTAGGTAGTCCGTTGATTAAATCACGTTTATTACTTACTCGCCAACGCACTTTTTAAAAAAACTGTTCGATATGTACAAATATTTTTGTCTACAAACAAGGTTCCTTCGTGGTCATTCGTTCAAAATTGTTGGTTCTTTCTTTGCTGTTGTAGCCCCAGCCTGGCCTGGTCAGTCGTCCTGATAGAGTCCTAGTGGCTAGCAAAGGTCTTAAGGTGCGGTCAGTACATTTGGTTGGTGACGGTAGCAACTACAAGCGGAAGTACAGTTTATGGAACAAGATATCACGCCTGAAGACTCTTTTAAGAATGGCTCAAGCATCCGCACACAATAAAAAATCCTTCTCATACACGTGTCATCAAGATTGTGGTCCTCATGGATCATGTCGCTGTGGAATTTGTGTCAGTGGACCGGACAACACTTGTAATCTTCTCTCTTGCAGTGAATGTGATTCGTCGCACTACAACAACTTTCTTGTTTTCGCTCTTGTCATTTTTCTGTATATTTTGTTTTTGCTGTATCCTATCTTAAAGATAACCTTTAAGTTGTATCTTTTCAAAGATAGGCGGCCGTCTAGACGGCTTGTTTTTTTCTTACCCAATCGAGTGTTAGTGGTAATTCTCGTTTCAAGTGCAATGTCGCTGTTCGTGTTTGTTGAAGTAGCATTCAGGGACAGTTTACAAAGTGTGAATAACAGATTACCAGAGGAGATGTATCCATCAGATCACTTGCTACTCGTGGCTCGGCTGAAGTTCACTAACTGATGATCACTTATTGTTAGTGTTCTCCACACGACGTTCACATTTAACAAAAGAATAAAATTACAGAAAGCTTAAAAGTAAAAAACTTACTAAAACTTAAACTAAAACTAAAAGTACCACAACATCAACAATCGACTTGATTCACGAATTGTTAAAGGCTGTCTTTTTGTTTTCCACACAGACTGATTTCTTCACGCATTGCAATAAACCTTTAAGGTTAGTTCATTCACATTTCATCCATTTTTGTGTGAATAATAACCAAACAGCGCCTTGTGCATTTATTAACGAATGATTTTGTTGTTTGGAAACTGAAGTTAAATTGAAATACGCTTACAAGTGAGAGAAATAGAATTGCGAATTTAGCATAGAATAAAGATAAAAAAAATCAGTATACCAGAACCCAAAGGGTGCAACGACTGTAGAGGCCACAAATGTAATAACTGGCCACAAATATAATAACTGTTATGGCCTCAAATGTAATAACCTTTGGCCTTAAATGTAATAACCTTTGGCCACAAATGTAATAACTGGCCACAAATGTAATAACCTTGGCCTCACCGCCGCCTGGTTACCCTAGTTGGTAAAGTGCCAGTCTATTGAGCGGGAGGCTCGGGTTCGATTCCCGGCCGGACCAACACTTAGGGTCTTAAAATAATTAAGGAGAAAGTGCTGCCTTTGTTCTAACATCTGCAAATGGTTAGTCTTTCACGTCTTCTCGGATAAGGACGTTAAACCGTAGGACCTCGGAGACATTCTCGCATGGGTCTTCGTGACCTCTTCAAGGCTATCCGTCCACCTAAGAGTGGTAAATTTACAAAAACAAATGTAATAATTTGCTTTAAATGTAATAACCTCTGACCTCAGATGTAATAACTAAATATCAAGTCTTCCGATAAGTACAAAGTGATAGCAAGCGAACTTCGAGGCAAGAGGTATACCAATAAGAGCAGGGATTTTTTAACTGAATTTTTTGCACAAGAAAATGCAGAAGGGAATTTCCATCCAAACCATGAGATAGATAAATTCGATAATAATATGAGCCACACAATATGCCTATGCGCAAATATTTGGGGCGGCGTTTACTATAACTAAACAAGTAAATTCGTCAAATGCATGAAACCATAAAATTATTCTTTAAATCTGGAAGTTTCGAAGTCTTGTTTCAATTGTTAACAAGCAACTCCGAAAATCAAGTGAGATACTTTTTTATTTATCAACAATAAAGGGATTATTCATAATTTTAGAGAAAAAATATTGAAATCATTTCTTGGTATTTTTTCAAGCCTTCTCACCATTAACTAATAAAACATGATACAACAGAGTGACTTCGCAAATTAGCTTCTTTATAAAACCTTGAAGGTATTTTTGAGCCTTAAACCTTTTTGAGCCAATCAAATTTGAGGAAATTGTAATTATTATAATAAGGCCAGTTATTACATTTGAGGCCAAAGGTTATTACATTTAAGGCCAGTTTTTACGTTTGAGGCCAAAGGTTATTACATTTGAGGCCAGTTATTACATTTGCAGCCGGTTATTACATTTGTGGCCTCTACAACGACACACAGTAACAAATAGGATTATCCAACCCGAACATAATCAAGTGCCTCCTAGTTTTCTTCCGCGTAAGTAACAGTTTTCATTGAGCAATTTTGTAAGCCTTCAAGTAAACACGTTTTGTTTGTTAGTAACATTTCATAATTGAAGGACTGTGTATTTCTTTATTTACATGTAAACACAATTATTCCTTCCGCCAGATAATAAATGTTGTTCAATGGTTTAATTTCTTGCTTTTCTCAAAACAAAATTTGCTGAAAAAAAATAAATGTGAAATTTGCAAGTGCACAAATACATTAGCAAATTTTACATTTTACATTCAAGGGTGTGCGATATGTGGTTAAAAATCGAACACCGGTTACCATTTTTAAATTAATATCTTTAATTTGTAAAATATTTCACTATAAGTTGTAAAACCTGTCAAAATGACGACAAGGAACGGGTAACTATCAAATAAGCTGTGAAGTTCTTATTTTTTCTCCATAAAATAAAAAAAACAAGTCTTAGCTTCCCATGGCAAGTTATCCTTGGTTCTTTATTATTCGGTATTTACTCGCAGGGAGGATGGTCATCCGTTGGTAACTGGTTGTGAAAGTGATAATCTCGGCCACCCTTATCAAACTGTTTAACGGCAGGGCAAGAGCAGAGAGAAGGGGCTTCATATCATGTGATGAAGCCTGACCTATAGTAGCCAACTGTGCGTAGACCAATCACTTATGCTAAAGCTTTGTACTCGACAGACTTGGAAGGATCCACAGGAAACCTCTTCTGACAGTACGTCATCAGTCGTTTTAGTCCCTGGTGGAAAAACAAGTTAGTATTCTTCAAAAGTTTATTCAAAGCAGTTCAACGATCCGCAAAATATATTAAAAATTAAAAAGATGGAATGTTGAAGACAACATATTGAATTTCAATAACTTCGTGATGAAAACCGTTGAGTAATCAATCGGTTTAGCTCTCTGCTAACTTTACTAGCTTTCTACTAAGTAAACCCACTAAATGAAAGTACAGGGGAAATAATTTAATTTGTTGTCAAGAGCCCACAACTACAAAAGCCCCTTCATGTATACAACTGCTAGGTAGAGACAAGGAACGGCAATAGATGGTTTTTAGAAACGTCAGCGACATTCCCGCGAAATGAAGTTTTTCACGCGAACGAAAAGGACACAATTCTTCTCTAGAACAAGATAATCCGAAAATCATAAAATTCATTGCAATGAGTATACTACTAGATATAGAGAAAAGAGAATAAACGTTGGCTGTGGTTTCTGATTTTCTGGTTTTTCTTCTCTGTTTATATTACTATCAATACCCAAAGTCTAAACACACGAGACTCTAGTACCGGTTAAGTTATTTGCTTGTTTAAACTGAACAGTCTTGGAAGACTTTTTTGCAGAAACATTAATCTATTTGTAATATAAACATAACTATCTTCGAATAAAAAAATTTAATTGAAAAGAAGGAAATAATAAATTATTTTTGTCTACTCTAACTGGCGCATCAACAGTTAGTTTATCACCCATTACAAATTTAGCCGACTCGCGGACGATAATGATGCTATTAGTGATAACTTAATAAAACCGATGTAGTAAATCAGTTGGTACCTGAATGTACTTCCTTTGAGTTTCGTCATTCAACACATCTTTGATTAGTTAAGATCAAATATTAACATACCACAAAGACATCATACCAGGAATAAAAAGTTTAGTAAAGTGGCTCTAGTTTCTGTAATGTTAAGTGTGTATTAGGGTCTTTGACTCCCCCTGGACAGGACACTAATCAATCTCAGTTGGGTCTCAGGAGATGCTAGTACTCATTTTGCCTACCAAGTTAGGAAGCTGGGCCAGGAAAGAAGGTCACACTGGACGGGACACTAATCAATCTTAGTTGGGTCTCAGGAGATGCTAGTACTCATTTTACCTACCTCGTTAGGAAGCTGGGCCAGGAAAGAAGGTCACACTGGACGGGACATTAATCAATCTCAGTTGGGTCTCAGATGCTAGTACTCATTTCGCCTACCAAGTTAGGAAGCTGGGCCAGGAAAGAAGGTCACACTGGACGGGACACAAATCAATCTCAGTTGGGTCTCAGGAGATGCTAGTACTCATTTTACCTACCTCGTTAGGAAACTGGGTCAGGAAAGAAGATTACACTGGACGGGACACTAATCAATCTCAGCTGGGTCTCAGGAGATGCTAGTACTCATTTTACCTACCTCGTTAGGAAGCTGGGCCAGGAAAGGTCACACTGGACCGGACACTAATCAATCTCAGTTGGATCTCAGATGCTAGTACTCATTTTACCTACCTCGTTAGGAAGCTGGGCCAGGAAAGAAGGTCACACAAATGTTCAAACTCATGAGCAACAAAACCGGGACGTTGTAGTTGAAGAAATTATTGCTGTTGTCAATGAGTAACTGAAACAACAGTTTGAGGTTATATATATAAGTAGTCATGTACGCTCGTTTCTACCTAAAATACCGAACATTAATTTATGCAGAAATGTATGGGGCGCCGTTTGGTTCTAAATTACTTTTGTTAAATATATAAAACATGTGTCACATATATATATATACCCACTACTACCACAAATAAAACTTATTTGCTGTATATAAAACTTATTGAAACTTATATAAAACTTCGTACGTATAAGTATAATACTTGTTGTCAATTTAAACTTCAAAAAATAAATAATGAACTTGAAATTATATATAAGACTTACAACAGCAAATATAGACCTTGCTCTTATTTATAATTACCTTTTCACTAAATATAAAACACGCTTCGTTTTATAAAACATGTTGCAAAATACAAAACTTCGAAGGAGGTCGTAGTTCAATTAGGTAGACCTTTCATAATTCAGGGAAATCCCACGCACTTTACACATGGTGTTGCCACGAGAGGTGCGGTAGCCATAATTTTTAGGTCCGCCCAAACAAAATTCGACAATGGTTTCACCGGATTTAAGCTCGTCTTTGAACTTTCCTAAGTAGGGTCCTAATTCCAACGACTCCTGATGAGGGTCGTTGTAGAAAATGACTAAGTCTGTATCGAAATAAAGAAGCTGCGGCAATCGTCACTTTGGTGAATGGATTGAAATGGGCCATGGCCCGAAAGTCCTCTATGAACCGCCGGTGTCCCCTCCTTCAACAAATGCACATCCGAATGGCAATTGGCTTCCTGTTCTTGTTGGAAGTCAAAAACGTACTCCGGATGGTCTTGAGTAAAATGTCGTACCTCTGGTTGAAGGCTTCCTTTCGCTGGTCGGACACGGTGTGAGGACCGAACATGGCTTTCTCTGGTAAAAAACCCACGTAGTATTAAAGAAATGGGGAAAAAATCCCTTTTTCAATTTCGTGAGGCCAAACGTTTTTTCGAAAGCTGCCAGACCCATCGGTAAAAGACATATGTCGATGAAATGGATGGAACCAACTTTGAGTTGCAGGATCTTGCCTCCATTTCGAATCTGCTCCGAGTCTCGTTTTTGTTGGAGATAGGCGGCCATGACAGGGTAGCTGTCGTAACCCTGGACATTGTTAACCAGTACCGTGACAGGGGTGGGTTGGTCGTCGTCCGTGTGAGCGACCTCGTCATCCGGCCAGTCGAGGAAGGCGGTGGCACAGTCGGTGCCTTTAAAGATCTCGGGCTCGTTAGACTGTGTGGTCTCAGCCACCAGAAGGTTAGGCACGTGTGTTTTTTTCCCTTCGTCGTCTTCCACTTGTATCAACTCAAAGTCGAGTAAGTCAGTAACCGAGTGGAAACAGGGTCATGATCACAAGTTTTTGATGGATAGGACGAAATCAGATCAGATACACTTTTGATTGATACACTGTCAATAGTAGAGAATTTAACAATGTTAATTTCAGTCTGTGAGTAAGTCACAGGTGTAGGTAATGACAGCGTGACACAGTAGTTCAGTTCACGCCTAATGAGATCAATCTTACTTGAGAAGTAGTCAGCAAACTGATTGGCAAGGACCCCAGGTGACTCGTGGGGTGGCAAGGGCGTTACTGTCGACTGGTTAAGTAGGTGTTTCGTTTCCCTGAACAGAGGCTTTTGGTTGCCAGAAAACGCATCAATCCTACTACAATAAAACAATGTCTTAGCCTCTGATATTAGTTTACAGACATTATTCCGAACTTCGATAAAGGATAGCCGAACAACCTTAAGTTTAGTTTGGCGCCATCGGCGTTCAACGCGGCGTCGCTTCTTTTTTGCCTCGGCAATTTCACAGCTGAACCAGGGAAACACTAAAGGGGCATGAACGTCGAAGACAGTTGACAGAGTGGATTGGTACTGAAATGGAAGATCGTCAAGATTTTCACCAGGAAACTGGAGGAGGACACTTGACTGAAGGTCAGACTGAAACTTTCCCGAGTCAATTGCTTTGATCTTTCTGAAAGTTCTTACAATTGTAGGACGACTAGGCTTAGCCCAATTTTGAGCAAACAGGACGGTGGAGTGAGAAGTCATCCTCAAGTGCGCCTGAGGATAGCAGAATAGAAAATCATAGTCTTCCCTAGTAATAACAAGGTCGAGGGTGTGGCCAGCAAAATGTGTTAATCTGCAAGAATTGGGAGACATCAGGCTTTTCAGGCTTATCAACATGTACATTAAAATCACCAGTGATCAGCAGCCGTCCAGTATTGATACAGATACTTGTAAGCAGTTCAGATATTTCATCAAAAAAGACACTAATGGGTGTGGTGTTTTTGTCACATCGCGGAGGCCGGTATACAATAGATACGTTTAATGGCTGAGAGTGTTGAGGATGAATTATGATTGTAATCAGGTGTTCAAAATAGCGGAAGGTAACATCATCGGAACAGTTAGGCTTAAAAGATAGTGGTTCCTTAACAACAACAGCGACACCACCGCCACGATGATCTTTGCGTGGGATAGAAACCAATTTATAGCCATCAGGGCATAATTCGCCAATGGTGACAGGATGGTTTGCATTTAACCACGTTTCAATTAAACAACAGATGTCCAGGTCTTGCTCAAGGATATAGTCAGTAAAAATGGCAGCTTTTGTTGTTAAAGGATTCACAGTTTACGGTAGCACATTAAGATTCAGGTTTTCACATTGTGTTTTGTTGATATCACACACATTTATCGAGCTATTCTTTGAATTGTTTACAGTGATACGCTTTAATGGTTGCAAATTATGTAAATTTACACCACTTTGGTTTTTGATGTTGACGGAGTCACGATCACTAATATGCGTTGGAATACTGTAGATCTTGTTACGAGCTAATAAACCAGAGCGAACTACTCTCGTTCTAAGCAATCTCTGATCCTTTAGGAGAGAGTAAAGGTCTTGCGAGAGGGTATATTTCGCTTTGAGTTTGAAAAGTTCACTTTTAGAATAAACTATTGTTCTTGCGGAAAAATTATTTAAATCGGTGTTTGGTGAAGTCCGTTTAAATTTCCCGCCAAAGTTCGACTTCGAAGTGATTTTTGTCAGCAAACTTCTTGGTCCGGGATTGGGCAGAATATCCATACAGTGATATCCAGAGGCGGTAGCAACAGACAGATATGACCATGCTTGTGCCATACAGTTATTGGTCGACGGAGATGAAGTTTGAGCAGGTTGTTATGACTTCCGTAACAGCGATTTACCGCAAACAACTTGAGATCTATCAAATTCCTACCTGCATTCAAACGATCGCCTAAGAACTCACCATAACGGCGGAAAACCTTCTCAAAAGTTGATAAGTTGAAATTAGAAGCGTAAACATTAAGATTAGAATGAACATAAAAAATGTTAAAACATACATAAATATTATCATTATTATCCTTCACGAGCGTATCCTCAGTTCAATCGTTTAGCTCGACGGACCGTGGACAACGTCCGACGTCATGTGCACGGCCTCTCGTATTGTCCTTCTCGCTTCAACAAACGTGTCATTCTCACCAACAATTGGAACAAGACTTTTTCAACCTGTAGAACCAATTCAAAACTCCCGAACGACCGGCCGTGGCTTACAAAGGAGGTCATTTAGAAAAACATTTCTTATACGAACTTCGTCTCCCTGCTTACAATCCGGAGAACTATGGCTGTCCTAAACTCGACATGTTACGTCTCCGAACCGTAGCTTCTTGTGGCTATCATGAGAACCCTTTACAACATCACTGTCCGAAAGTCGAATGTTATCATTTTGTGCAATGGATACGAGGAAAACTAGGTTTACCCAGGGACACGAACTTTGTCAATACGTTCAGACTGACTTCATTAGCCTAAAATCCTCCTTAGCTCAATCGGTACAGCGGTGGACTTTCAATCCGCGGGGCGTGGGTTCAAGCCCCACAGGGGACATTGGTTATTTAAAAAAAACGTTGAACTTTTCAAAAATAGTGTTGTCATGGATTTTTTCTCCACCAATCAGCTTCCTATTCTTTCTATGATGCATCCCCTTTTTTCTCTATAAAACACGCGCTTCTCTCTTTTTTAATTCATTTCCACACCAGCTGGAAAAACGGCAAGTTGAAAGCCTAAAAAAAAACAGGTCTCTCTTTTTTCCACCAGCGTCGACCCTCTCCCGTTGTTGGGGGTGGCCTGTGGAACCTCCTCACCACACATACATTCAAATAGAGTAAATAATAAAAAAAATTATAATGTTGACCCCCCTGACAACCACACCTGCACTCCCCTTCCAAAATAGTAAAAATAAAAATGGAAAAAGTTGACCCCCTGACTTTTTGACCCCTGACTTTTTGACCCCTGACCTCACGCTCTTACACACCCCTCCCTCCAACCTCAAATAATCTTAGAAACTAATCGATAAATCTTCGGAATCCTTCGGAAAATCCTCGGAAGCCCATTTCTGCATAAACTAATCTTCGGTATTTTAAGTAGAAACGAGCGTACATGCCTACTGTATACCAAGTAAAAAAAAAATGGCAAAAATGTTGTTGAAGGACAAAAGGATACGAGCAACATGCTGAGAAAAGATCTTTTCTCGTCCTGTCCGAGCGTGAATGCCAACCATGGTAACTCCAATTGGCCAGGGTGCATTTCCTATTGCCATTTGCAGGTAAGCATCATTAGCCTAGAAATAAACCATCGACAAAAACATTTGCACTTTGCTATAAAGTTCGTAAGCGGTTACAATAATTTAAATCAAGAGTATTGTAATGTACTGTAATGTATATTAGGTGGCTGGGCCATATACTCAGGTGGCTGGGCCATCTACGTCGAATGGACGAAGGGCGAATTCCTAAGGACCACCTATACGGGGAGTTAGAACTAGGTACAAAGCCTGTTGGCAGACCCAAGCTGCACTTCAGAGATGCAGGTAAGAGAAATATGCGTGCAATCGGTCTACCAATAGACAACAGAGAAGCTCTTGCAGAAGACCGCAGCAAGTGGAAAATCATGTGCGGTCAGGCACTTCGTGCAGGGAAGGAAAGGCTCAATGCCATAGCCATAGAAAAGAGAGCGAAGAGAAAGGCTGCTGCAAAGGAAACAACACCAGCGCCAGGGGAATCGAGCTTTATCTGTGTGGTCTGTGTGTTTGTCGATCAAGAATTGGTTTGAATAGTCACCAAAGAAAGTGTTCGCAACTGTGAAGTTATGGACAACATCGTCCGACAACTGCCAACTGCAATATTATATACGCACGGAAATTAAAAGATTTTAAAAAAGTAACTTTTATTTAACTTTATTAGTGTCATGTTGCCTGAATAGTTTAGTAATACTATTTAAACAATTACACCATTCGGCTTCACGGACTGCGAGTAAATACTACAGTCGTCTTTTATGTCTCATTGTTATGTACCGTAACGTAGTCTTGGTGCCCATATGAAGTTGTCTTCGCATGACGTCACGGCGCCCATGTTGGTGTACCCTCAACAAAAGAATTCTGATGATTTCTTTCGTTCAGGAGACCAACACGGCTGTCAGAACTTTGTTTCACGCTTTGTTTCAAGTCTCTGCACAGTTCTGGTCTATAACTATTAGACACAAGGACTGTATCTTTCTTTATGCTTTATTGCGACAATCTCTGCGAAGTTACAAGTAACTCTATTTCTAAGTATTTACAGGGTTATATATACTAACTAAACTTGGCGTTTACATGCAGTGTACCTTGTCCTAGTGAACTACAGGTTGTGTACGTTTTTCCTGTACGTTAAGACAAGCCCTACTAATGAACTTTCCATCACGTTTACCAAATCTAGTATTGTCACGTAAGTTACAATCGAGATCGAAATCTGAGTACGGAGATGGCGTGGCACGCGCCAGCTGTCACATTAAGGTCCGTTTACACGTAACGATTTGTCAGGCCGATTTATCGGGCCGACGTATCGTGGGAGCGAGTCGGAGCGTGTAAATGGATGCCCGATCACCTCCGATTCAAATCCGATTTGTCGGCACGATTTTAATCTGTTTCAGTCCGTCAGATTTTCTGCACGTCGGCCCAACTTTCAGCAAACCAAAACAAACCAAAATTGAATTAAATGACCGAAAAGAAAAAAAACAAACCGTTCGTTCGAAGAAAAAGAAATAGAAATTTTAATTCCAGAAGGGATTAAGTACCCTTGACTGTACGAAAAAGTAAATACTGGATATCATGATAAAAATAAAAGAGATATCGCGAAAGGCGAAATAGCCAAAGCCGTAAATTAAACATTTCAGTGCCAGGATGGATCAGAAAAGTTTGTTCCAGGTGAGTGTTTCCATTTTCCTTTGTATATGTTTTGGTTATTTGGGTTTATTAATAATATTTTTCATCTGAACATCCCCGAAAAAGTATTTTAGCGGGTTCTCAATTGACAATAACGAAGTTAAACTTTTACAGCAAATTGGCTTTGTTGCTAACGAAAGGTTCGTTGCTAAGTGTTTCTACGCGTGCGTAGTAGATTTCCGCTGCTTAAAACTAATGCCTTCTCAAAAATTACACGAACTTCTTAGCCAATATGGCAGATTTGTCGGGTTTCGATTTACACGCTCCGACTCGCTGCCACGATGCGTCGGCCCAACAAATCGGCCAGACAAATCATTACGTGTAAACAAACCTTAACGTTTAATATTAATTACTTTATCTCATCAACTGTTTTACTTGCACGGAACGTGCTTCCGGTCTTAATATTTGTTTTATTTTTGTATTTACTTATGGTCTATAATCTCTAATATATTGTTTTTTTTAAAGGAGCAATGTCCTGACTTGGGAGACTAGGTTCTAGTGAGAGATAACTTGATTTCGTGTTAGCCTTACACGAAACACGAGTTTATGTCGTAGAGTTGAAAATCGGACTGTATCTTATCCATCCTGAGGTTAGTTTCGTCGTTATTTACCTGAATAACAACATTTCATCTCTTCGCTATCATTGCTGTCAATTTTTCTTTTATTTTTTTTCTAAAACGTTTTAAATGACTACGAGATCCTCCGTGGTCCTATCTCGCCACGGCAGGCTTCGTCGTGGAAGTGGACGACCTATGGAGTCAGCTACAGAAGAAAAAAAAATATACAGATTCTTCTGGAGGAAAACCAGCAAAAGAATTTACCTGAAGAAAGAAGTGCATGCTACGTGGAGGAGGCTGAAAATCGCAAGCTGTTTCGCAAATGACTCGACCTTTGCAGCGTATTTGCTGTCACTTACAATCAACAGACGGCAAAAATGAGTAGATTTCGAGTGTATATTTCGACATATTTATATCCTAAATGTTAAACAGCATTGTTTAAAACGCTTTTTTGTGCTGTATTGCAGATTGCATCATGTCAAACAAACATGAAAAACACATTGATAACAACAACAACAACAAAATTTATTTTCTCACTCATTATAATACATTTTCT
The DNA here is from genome assembly GCA_025447995.2 of Isaurus tuberculatus. NCBI lineage: Eukaryota > Metazoa > Cnidaria > Anthozoa > Zoantharia > Zoanthidae > Isaurus > Isaurus tuberculatus. Next base: position 15,727 of record JAOEHV020067764.1, read on the forward strand.
ATATAAAATATCTAGATATGTAGATCTTATTATTATGAGAGTGACTGGAGTCCAAAGAAAGCAGAGCCTGTATGATGGACTTCAGTTCTAATAATTAAATCAAAGAAATAACAATTGGCTTAGCAATAATTAACAATCATAATAAAATCATCATTTAAGATGATAAGAAAGTAATCAATTAAAAAATAAAAAATAAAATAAAAATTATAATCAAAGATTTAGACTAGAACTTAGTCTCCCATAGCGGGGCATTGCCCCTTTAACTCCTATATTTATTCGTATATTCAATTTCTAAGGCCAACTTTTTCTAACAACGGCCGCCCTGTCTATTGTCATTTGTGTCTCTTGGTATTGTGTGCAAACGCTCTATAAGACGCTTCAAGTACTAAATACTAGGTCACATGTACCAGTTGTGTTTGTTAGTGTTGAACTTCAAGACACCTCACCTTAACATATTCACCACCCAACATACTGGAGACGATGTCCACTAAAGCTTCTAGGATATCCGGAGGGGTTTTCTAAAGTAACAAAAAGAGTTCTTTATTCTATCATTTTAAAATCACTCGCACTGAACAAAACCTTGTGTTTAGTCGCTTATACTAAAAGTTTCAATAGTAGGCGATTTGCATGATGGCGTCATTTTACTGCAACTACCAGGATGCTTTACGAATTTTTCTTTCTTATTCATATTATAATAATAATAATAATAATAAAAGTCTTTATTCATAAAATATATATCCCCACAACAGACGTGTGAGTTAACAATTA
>JAOEHV020067855.1:0-16493 GCA_025447995.2 Isaurus tuberculatus
TCGGCAAATAATGAATCTGCTCGCCACTGACAAATCACGATATTTTGCTCAACCTCGTCCAATAATTGTTTATTATTGGTTCAATTTCTTTATAGGATTATTCTCAAATGTGGTTGCACGGTGGCCGGGTAGTACCCATGATAGCCACATTTTCAGGACATCAGCAGTATGTCGACAGCTGGAAGGGCAATGTGGTCTTGATTGTGGAGTTTTCTTGGGTGACAGTGGATACGCCTGTACTCCATTCCTAATGATCCCCTATGCCCAACCCCAAACAAGATCAGAGGAGCAGTTTAATACAGCCCATAGAACCACCCGCTGCATCATTGAACGCTCCTTTGGTCTTCTAAAACGGAAGTTTCATGTCCTCCACTCAGAGATCAGAATGGCCCCAGACAGGGTCTGTACCATCATTGTTGCATGCATTGTTTTGCACAACATGGCCATTCACTTAAGAGAGCCTGAGTTGGATGATTGTTTGATAGGTGACGAGGAGTATGACTTTGTGAACAATATAGAGGCCCTGAGAATGGAAATGCTATTAGAAGACACATCACAGACACTTTCTTTTGAAGGGACTTTATATCTGTGCGGGTATACTTCTGTAAAATTAACAGGCTGTAGTCAATCTTTTTGAAGGGAAAGTGTCACACTATTTGATTTGGATTCCACTACTGAAAAAATGCACCTACATCAATGGCAACCAAAAAATTATAACATACAAAGTTGTGTTAGCAAGACCCAAATTATAGCACTGAATTTATTTTTCGTCAGCTACATCTGAAGATGGCAAGGATTGACCAGTGTTTTCATGTTTGGATGTGGTATATTCCAAAAATCACCAAAATTATAACATGGACAGTTTTTACTGTATTAACAAACTATGATATTTCCTTCTTGGTTTGTGACCTGTAGTTACTTTTGAAACAAGTAACAGAGTGCCTTTAAAATTAAGTGCCTTGGTGATGCCAGTCTGATGTCATAATATTAAGATGGATGTCATAAATGTTATAGCTATTAACCATTATTAATCAGTCTCCTTTTGATTGGCTCAGATCATATGCATATGTTATTCATCCACTAAATCTGTAGTGCTCAATGACAGGGGAGGAGGAATTCACCATCCAAGGAAGTATTTTTTATTAATACTTTTACATCAAGTTGCACCACATCACAGCTTTCCCTTCCTTCTGTTTCATTCTTTATTAATACAACAAAATAACAAGTCATGTTAATAAAATTTAAGAAAAGACAAAATAAAGAAAGAGGAAAAAAGGGGATGGAAAGATGTAGTGTTAATCATACATACAGGAAGACTACAGTACAAATAAGTTGCTAACATTACATTACAATATGACCAACCACAATGGATTATGTTTGTTGAGAAAAAGTGAATGGAAAAATTCCAATTTATTTACATTTTCCATCATTATAAATTATTGGCTTGACAATACCACTAGTTCTAAAGATATTTATAAATATTCAGCTTGACATTCAGGCTTTGGGACAATATAGCAAAAAAACGGAATTAAGAAGTCGGCATGTATTGTCAATTCCTTTGTTATATTCCTGCAGCTTTGATATCAAGGTAAATATTAATAAATAATTATCATACAAGGCAAGCGATGACTAATATTTTCCACATATCTGGTTACACCCTTGGAGCTATCTTACAGGGCACCACAGAGCAGGGGTTTATTGTATTTTTTGAAAAAAAAAAGTTTCTAAAAAGAGGAATCTGTGAAAACTTATTTCAGTTGCCACTACTTTGAACTTTTAAAAAAGCTACTGACAATATGGAGACACAAATGCGATGATATTTTTTGGTGATTATTAAAATTAAAGGCCTTTCCAGCAATTTCAGAGACTCTAAGTTTCAAAGTTTTCCAGGGGAGAATGCCCTCAGACTCATCTAGAAATGCTCGCAGCTTTGTTACTGATTGGCTTGCTTTTCATGTGCCCTAGCTATCCCATTAAAAAATAATTTCAATATTTAACATTATTTTAAACATACTATATTAATCAACAAAAATTCATGGTCTACTTACATGAATACAATATAATAACAGAGCATGTTACCACTCAATTTGTCTTCATGGCAACATATTTACAGTAAAAATAGAAAGTGTAAGGGCTGCAGGCGTTACCAGTATAAGTGGCTTTTTTCTAAATTGTGAATTATTTAAGTCACAGCAAAATTCCAAGCAATGAGCAGTACATACATGATTATTCATTTCATTTTTCAGGACACAACAGTTAGTATATGTAGGAAAACTATAATAGGCTTCCTTCCTTTAATTCAATGCTATAATACCTGCAACACCTATTTTGATGATAGATGCCATTTATTGCTGGAAATTTGGCCACAGCTAATTCATTTATGATGGTTCTGCATGCCATTTACGCCACCTATAAGTTATCATTAAAAGATAAAAAGCTTCCAACATTGCAGTCTTTTCGTTAGGACAAAAAAATGGGGAGGTCTTTTCTCTCTCACAAGACCGCAAGCTACGCAGGCTAGTGCAGTCTTAGCTAGTCAAAATTGTGCCAGAAATTGAAGCAAATTCAGGGGACACTGAGAAACTTCATATGTATTGTTAGTTAGAAAGTCGTATGTGGTCATAAACAATATTGCCTTCATAGCCGCAGTTGAAGATGTTTCAAATAAATGCTGATTGAGACAAAGTTTCTGAATTACACTACCTTATTGTAAGTCTGGGTGCTCTCTTTCTGAGTTCAAAAATTACTGGAGTAGTTATTATTCTTTTCAAAGAATATGTTTAGATTCTATGTGCCTCCAAAGAGATGTTGGATCAAGCTTCATATAAAAAAGAAAACAAATTTTAAGATGGTGATCCATGTGCTTTTTTTCAAAAATTATAAAATTAACATTTACACCTTGTTTAGAAAGGGGTCCAACCCTGTCTTCCCATAATTTGTCATTTTTTCTGTAAATTTTCTTCCAAAAAGACAACGTTTATCAAATTGACATCCCCCAGCAAGGTGACTCGCCCAGGGCCTTATCACCCATTTGCTTTACTTTATTTGTTTAATTTCCAGCTGCAGCTTTTCTCTCTCCTAAAGTAAGTTCTCCATTTCCATATCTAGTTTCTTACTTTCCTTGTTGAGAACAGTTAAGTGCATTTCACAGATCTGATCTTCCATGCACTCCCTCTTCCTTTTTTACTTGCTGCCTCCTTTTTTGGCAAACCATGTTGGCCATCTTGTAGGAGCTGGATAGCAATGGGGCCTGCTGGGAAGAATTGCCATCAACAATAATTGGTACTTGCAACTGGGCCATGCTTGTTGGTGGCAATGCTATCTCAGCAGGCACACTCACATCACACTCCCCTGCTTCAGCCCCACTGATCTCTTTTTCTGTAAGCCATAATCTTGGTGTTTCCAGCACACTGACTGGAACTGCTGGTTATGCTGGGGAAGATGAGTTAATGGTAAATAGCCCTACTCATTCAATGTAATAAAAAATACTTAAAAAAATAATTTCATCTTTATATAAATACCAGATAAAATATTTTACCTCCTCAGATGTACATGAAGATAAGAGTGTGAATACAGAATCGGGTGAAAACTATGACCCCTTATTACACTCCTCTATGCTTAACCCCTATGGGAGACTGATACTGGACTTAGTTATTTAGCTTAGATTGAGAACAACTGTGAATATGAATACAATTTTAAATATCGATTTAATCTTGTTTTGTTGTTGTCTCTGTCAAGCCACTCCATGAACACAGAGCACAACAGAAGCTACATGATAACATGCACTACATTTATGCATAACTCGACCACAAAAGGGATACTTTCCTCCCAGTTACCGCCTCCTTAATCACCATGGCTGTAGACCTTATGTAGCTTTAAATGCAAGATTACAGCTTCTACCAGTTTGTATCAATTTAGGATGCTTTCGGTCGCTTTTTCAAACAACTTCTGCACGTAATTAAATCTTTCATAACTTCATGTCAATTTTCAACGGAAAAATGAAATATTTGAAGCAATTTCTGTGCGATTTGAAGTCACTCAGAAATCAACATCGTTCACTTACTCGCATGATTACGCTAAAAAATAAATCATTGACACTTGGAACGTTGCCATTATTCCTAGATTTCCGTTTTTGTCTGTTTCCGTGAAATAATGTATTTTACAATTACAAGCCCACAGAACTTCGCTTTATCCAATATTTAAATTTTTGCGTTCTGAGAAAGTTTAAAAACGTTTCAAATCTTACCTGATTCGAGTCCGCCCTGAATCCCAGAAAATGAGGGGTCATCTCCGAAAATTTCAATAATCTTTTTCGAGGAACTTTTTGGGGAAGTCTCTCCTCCACCGGTTTTTCTCTGTGATGATCCGAACTTAGAAAATTCGTTTTTGGCAGCACCGACCATCCCTCGCCATTTCTCCTTGACTTCACAAAGGAATGTACTTTTGCCGTAATATCTTCCGACACTTTTGTCTTGTTTTTGTTCGTTAGTGTGGAGCTAAATTTACTTTTGATTATGTCAATGTTTTGTTTCGCTTCTTCAAAGATTACCGTGCATTCAGCAGCTGTAAAGTTTGGTTTCCGGTTTTTCTTATTTTCCGCCATTCTTTTTAATTTTGGGCGCGAGGCGCGCGCGCTCGCACATGCAGAAAATCAATATAGCAACAGCACAAGTAGTAGTTTATCCACCGGATAGTTATCCGCGACACTATCCAGGCTTTGTGCAACAGTTTTTTATGCGCTAGATAACTATCCACTGGATAGCGAATTTATCCGGTGGACAGCCTTATCCACTGGATAAATTTATCCGCTCTTTGAACAACCGGGGCCAGGGAAATAAATTTTGGGTTATAAAAAATGTTTAAATAGATGACCGTTAGATGGAGTAATCCTCTACAAAAATGAAAGGTATTATGAATGGCAAGATATTATAATCCTAACAATAAGAGAATCGTAAAACCTTAAAACCCAAAGGTTAGCATGCAGCACTACAGTGGTTGGATAGGTCCAACATTTTTCCACATTGTGGTTTTTGATGGGTTTACGTGTCAGGCAGGGCTGTCTATGAAAATAACTAGTGTAAAGAAATAAATGATGTAAGGAAATAAAGAAAGATTGGGCTTGGCTTATCGACGTGCTCAAGTATCTAACCTCTGTGTGTGTCTGAATGTACGGTGGAAGTAAAATATTAATTTGTTAATAAATATTATTTGCTTGTACTTGGTTAGTATTCTTAAAGCCGCCCTTCAGCGAGAATGAAAGAAAAAGTTATAAGTATAAAAATTCTAAGAGCTTACAGTTTATAGATCGAATCTTGAAAAAAAGAGAGATTTCAAAAAAATGAATTTACAGTATTTATGATTTAGAAATGGTTGTGAACCGCGAGTTTACACCGACATTTTGCCAGTAAAATCTTGCAGAAAAAACCTCGAGAACGAATGGCTCCGAGTCAATAGTCCATAAGGCCGTAGGCCGTTACCTTATGTTATATGTAATATGTGACGTAGAGAAAATTATTAGTACAATATAGTATTGCTGTCTTTTTAATATAGTATTGCTCTCTATAGCTGTCCGTTTAATTAATTTGTAGCTGCTGCTAATATTTAACAAATAAAGAAGCCTCGACTGTGCTCTGTTATGTTGTAAAGCACGCAGAAAGTGGCTAAAGCACGAAAGAAGTGCAGGGGGAAACACGAGCCAAAGGCGTGACACCATTACACCGTGCATTTGTACTCTGATTAAGCACGCTCTTTCAGCCAGTCAGAATGAGCGTTACATCAAAACTTTATTATAATTTGTAAATTTATGTATTCTGTTATTAATAGCGTCCTCACACTACCTGCCTGGACTAGCTTTGCTATTTGCAGGTAGTGTGTGTCTGTTAATGTAATGTTGTAAAAGAATAAAGACAAACTGCTCTGTTCTGTAAAAAAAAGGTTAGTTTAGGTTATGTTAGGTTAGGTTAGGCTTTTGTGAGACGAAGTTAGGTATATCCGTATTCCGTAAAACTAAAAACATTCAACTCTTTGAAAACGTGTAAAATATTTTATATACTAGTGTAAAGTGAGTACTTTGATTCTCTGGCAGGAAATGCGCCGCCTCCTTCTCCAGTCTTGGCTGCCACTTTTCCTCCCATGGGACAAAACAAAACCAAAAACCGGACGTTTTCGTTCAGGACGGGCGATTCGTAGCAACTATCCAAAAAGAAGTCAATGATTTCGTCCGTCAGATCTGCAATTGAATAAATGAAACAAAATAAACAATAAACAATACAACACTAAGAACAATCATTTAGTTATCTCCTAAAGAGTATGGTAGTTTTACCACTACAGTAAAAAACCTATGGGTTTTTTGCATAATCTAAAATAGAAAAAAGAAGTAAAGTATAGATCATTTTCCAAACTGCAGTTTATGAAAACTTGCTAGATTCAAGGTTAGGTTCCCACTTTTTTCTTGTAAGGTAAACAAGAGGTTTTTGACCTTTGTGTTCTTTAAGGGGAAATGGTAAACTTATTTACGTTATTGGCTTCTTACACATCTAGCTTCATTTTAGTTATCTTGCTATTATAAAATTGATTGGCTGATATTGCTGACACGATAAGGATTTTCATATGCACGGTCCCAAAACCTTGACAACATTACAAAAGGAAAAGTAACATGGTTGACTACGTTAACAACCATTGCACTGAAACCAAAAAAGTGTTTATGACAATTGTATTTTCCTGTTGTTTTACTTTATTTATTGATTGTAACGGACATTTTAAATCTATTAAAACCGTTTTGCATGCAATCGATTTTTAAAGGGCATAGTCACGGTTCTGCGCATGATCGAAATTTGAGCCCAGATCTAACAACAGCTTTGTTATTCGTCCAATCAAAATCGACCAGAGTTCTACCGACGTTTCTCCGCGCCGCAGGATGGTTTCGATCAAAACCTTATGTAAGACGATTTGCAGACCATAGCAAAGACAAGGATTTTGATTACTTCTAGTTTATTTCTATAGATTTAGGGACTTTGGAATGTCGATCTCCACTCTTTAATCAAACGAAATTATTCAGGTAAGAAACGAATTGTTGCGGCTTTCAGTTTCAATTTCAAAGATCAATTATCGCGAACTTTTATGCTATTCGAAATTTGCAGTACTCGCAAGCAGCGAATATTCTCTTCTTTATACTTTTATTTTCTATCGTTTCCTTCAATATATATATATATATAAATAAAGTAAAATAACGATCGTGATATTTTTCAGGAGCGGTTGTTCACAACTCGCAAAGTACTATTAAACCTTTGGTGTCGCTGAATTTCCAAGGCGAGGAGATGCGCTACAAAGTCTGTGTCGCTGGAGACTATCCCATATGATTTAAACAATTTCCAAATCTCTTGAATTGTTGAAGATAACCAAATACGTTGGTGGCTCAAACGCCACATGGTTTTGGCTCTTTTCTTCACTACAGAAGCACTGCCACTCGAAAGCTTTTTTGTATAACAACTTTGTCAGTCATTCTAAATCAAGTCGATGTCGAATGCTTTGAATTATATAACTTTTTATAGTAGATAACAATAAAATAACATACAAAAAAGGTAATATGATCACTTAAGAAGCAAAAAACATGATTCTAGGTTTATGATGTTAAACTACGAGAGAGTTAATTTACGATTCACAACGGCAATACACCAAATTTCAATCGTTTCAGACTTAAGTAAATAGTTTTTAAAAAAACTATTAAATGCGTCGGCGAGTAGATATAAACTATGAAATAATGTTGATAAATAAATTATCATCGCCGTAAGAATGAAGATGCTCTGACGAAGGGCTCACGCTCGAAACGTCAGCTTCTTCATTCTTACGGCGATGATAATTTATTTATCAACATTATTTCAATCGTTTTAGGCCGGAACAGATTTTAGAATTTCAGATTTCCGGAGCATGCGCAGAACCGTGACTATCTCCTTTTAAAATAAAAAGGTATTCACATGACAGCCAACTGTGTTTTTGACGCTCGATGCCGCTGTACACACTTACCAGGAAGAAAGTAGACACCTGGCACATAATAGTAAAGGCCGTTTGGAGAACCCTTTTCATGCGCAATGAGATCGATGTAATCGTTATAGCGCATGCGTGAGATGTTTTTAACAATAGGCCTACTCTTGGTAACAAACTCGTCAACAAGTACATTCGCTTCCTTCTCTGGGCCGTCGAAAAACAAATTCATAAATATATTCCCTGGGCTACAAATCCAAAAAAGAACAAATTTAGAAAAAACGCAAAAGTTTGCAATAAACAGCGAAATGCAAAAAGCAAAGCCACTGTTACACAAGCAGTTTTATTTCAACTATGTGTAATCATTGTGATAGATAATAACAATTAAGCTATATTACTTCATAAACTCTCTATGCGAGTGCGCTTACGTACAACTTAGCATTATTTATATGAATTTAGTTTTATTAACTATTTGTGAGTGTATTTCAGATTGTGCCTGTTTATATTCTTCTGTTGCCAAATCTAGGGAGCTGACACGTTCATCAGTGCTGAAATGAAAAGGTAAATCGTGAAAATGTAGATTGTAAACTTTGTACCCTGGCTTAGATAGGTCGATATACAAATGGTCGACACAAGCATAAACATAAGCTGGAGGTACGCCAGATCATCGGACGGTGTTCGGATTACCATTGACGTCACACGAACGTTTGACTTCGGATTTATCAAAATGACGACGAAGAGACGGCTCATGAACTTCAACACGGAGTTTTTGAAAAAAGTAATGTAAATGTTATTCCTTAGTTTGAAAGAACTACTAAATAAAAAAACTGTAAAGGTAACTTGAATGTACTTCTAGTTTTGGTTTTGTTTATTTATACTGTGACCCGTTTGGTTTTGATGCTAAATAGATGTTTTATATAAAAAAAGCTTTGTTTAGTAGAACAAAAAAGAAATTGCTCCCATTTGACTTGATAAAGTGGTACATATTTGGCCAACACATTGTCGGTCCTACATTTTCGTGCTATCATTTTGTCTTTAAATTTCTTCGCGACTCCTCTACTGAGGTATATTATGTTATTTTAGAAATCAAAGCGGGTTTCTCAAGATCCTAAATATAAATAAATTATTTAAATAATCTTAAAGTGCCTATGAAGCGTAATTTTTTATTTCATAAAATCAAAATATAACCTTTAGACACTCTCCATGTCACGTTTCAAGGTTGTATGTAAAATAATTTCGATTTTACAGCGATTTGAAGAAGGCGAAAAAATGGCTAGTCCAACTGCTCGGCCAAACATAGGACAAGTCACGTGACTTTCTAGTTGTGACGTAATCTTGTTTGTTGCTCACTTCGAACAAGATGGCGGACAGCGAAGGAAACTCTAGCGCGGGCTCTAAGAAAACGAAGTCTGGGGGCCGATATTGCGTTGCTGGCGCCCCAAACGACACTCCGTGTCAGAATACCAGCTATTCAGCTGGTATTAAAATGTATCAGTTTCCGAGCGATGAAAAACTGCGCCAGAAGTGGACAAAATTCGTGCAGAGGCATCGGCCTTACTTTAAGTGCCCGCAAAAAGGCAAATCCGTTGCCTTTTGCTCGGCTCATTTCCTTCCGAGCTGCTTCAGCCAACCTGTTGTGTATGTGGAGGGAATGAACATGTACAGAAGACTTATTCGTGGTTCTGTGCCCACCGTGGATGCCGTTGAAGTCCAAGAAAAAGAGGAGAGCGAACGTGAGAGAAGGTATGTTATTTTAGAAATCAAAGCTTGTTACATTTACGACAAAACTTTCGTCCTTTCCCGGGGTTGTATTCAAGCGCTTTTTCCAAAATCATAGAATTTGAAGCATTGATTTACTGGCTGAGAGATTAATCTAAATTAATGTGGAACTTGAAAAACATTCACATTTTATGCAGAATCTGACTCCAATTGTTATGAAAGCTCATTATGAAAGGTTGCGGGAATTTCAACTGTCACTGACTGCTTTGCTCTGACTCTGAGACATTTCATCTCTAGAGTGAAATTTACATGAGTTTTTATATATCTACTAATCATACTTAGCGTTGTATATCTAGACCAAAACTCCGAGATTACTGAAATTTTTGGTTTGACGATACTGAGTTTTAATGTTGTGAATTGAAATGAATGTTTTATCGATTTATGGAAAAGCCATTTAAACGTGTTTTAAGATCAAATTGGTCTTTTGATTTACAAGTGAATTGCCCCCGCAAAAAATCTAACAAGATTGTCATTACCTTTCCAGGTTCGAAGAAACACAATGGCAGAATGTTTTGGCTCATCGCCTCCAAGGAAAAAAAGAAAGCAGAATAAAAATGTAAACAGTGCTGGTGATGATGCAAAGGAGCCAGAGGGTACTGTTGACGATGTCACTCCAGAGCTTCATGCAGACCCCAAACTTAGAGTTACAAGGAGGCTGCTCGCACTAGATTTTGACTTAAACTTAAGTTTTAGAATGATATAAAAAGTACATTTAACATTTAGAGAGGGTAAATTAAATTACATGGCTTTATTCACAAAGGCCATTGACATAGGAATCTGCTGCCAAAAAGTTTAATACAACTTATGTTATACCTCAAAAGCCAGTGATGCTTACAAATTATAAGAAATTTCGAAATTGAAGCTTTGAAGTTTTCCTGTTACATGGCATGCATAAGAACTTTGGAGAGACTGATGATTTTAATTCCCAGTTGAGGGGAAACATCAAAAAAGATTGTAAGTGTGTGTGGTTTTTGAAAATTTTCATTTTAACCAGTTTTATTGATCTTAATTTTGTTGAATTTTCATATAGAAGTTCAAAAAACTTTTTTCTTGTGTGGTTCTGCTGTTTTCACATCTCCCTCAGTTGACTTTTAAAACTGTTAACTTAAATTATTCAATTTCTAAATATGTTCATGATTTCCAACTTTTTAAAGTTCCTTGAGTTTAATATTGTTTTCTGCTCGTTACAAAAATTAATTCTTAATAGAAACTAGTAGAAGTACCAACACTGCAACATTTGGTGTAAAAATACAATTAATTGCTTGGTGAGCATTTATTCAAAAGGAAGGTTTATTTGGGAAGAGTATTATCATTTTCTAAATTCTGAAAAAAAAACACACACACATCTATCAATTTCTTCACTTAAATATGATAAACATTAGAAATTTATTTACTTTGGTGATCTACCAGAACAACTTTTCAAAGTGTTTGCTTTCACATTTGACCAGTTTGCCTTTGGAATTTTAGAGCTGGAGTTATACATATGAAAACTGTGGATCCAGACATATGGCAGGTACTACTGAAAACTCTCAAAAGACATTATAAATATATAGGGAATACACAGTTACACTCTCCTCTTATTGTAACTGCTAACCCTAACAAAAATCACTGTTATTTTAGCCTAAATAAAATGAACTGCAGTTTCTTGTCCATTTTCGTTGTTTACCACATTGAAGGATAACAATTATAAACAATTTTTTAAAGCCAACTCATGTTCCACTTAGTCACTCTAGTTCAATAAGTCAGTCAGTATTCCACGAATCAACCTTTTCATTTAATTAGAATATCTCTACTAATATTTTATAAAATAAATTAACAAGAAAATAAATGTGGTTGCTGTTTCGAATGGAGTCACTAATGACAAACACGCTTGTTTTTTTTAAAGTTCATTACACATCCTCCTCGCCTTGATAAAAAATGCCTCATTCATATTTTCAGAAAAAGTGTCAACAATAAATCCAAATTCAGTAAATTCAGGATAATATAGAAAAATTTTAATCGGTAGCTGTAAAAGCTGACTTGTTAATTAACATTGCTGTAAAACCGTGTGTCTCACGAGTGGCATACTAAAAAGAAAACCGATATTACCTCACAAAATAGAACAAAGAATTTTTTTACATAGGTTTTTACACCAAGAATAAGCTTTACTGTAAAACAGTTGTTTGTTTTCTGTTGTAAAAACTTGTAGAACAATTCAGACAAAAAATATTGGTCGAGCTTATAATGTTTGGAGAACCTATTTGTTTCGATCGCGACCAAGGGACTCACGCCCTATGTTAATTCAAAGGCAAATTTTTACATCGACCGAGGGGCCCGCTTTCATTACTTCAGTAATGATTTAAATCAGGTCGCACTTCCTTTTCCTTTTAAATAGACAAATTGAGAGTAAGCAATATACAAACAGTTCTTAATACAATTCAAGAGGAAAGTCACGACAAAAAATTAAACCATCCTCCTAGACCCCGAATTCAGCTCACTGTTGGCCGCCATTTTGATAAATCCGAAGTCAAGCGTTCGTGTGACGTCATGGTAATCCGAACACCGTTCGATGATCTGGCGTTCCTCCAGTGTATGTTATCTAGTGTCGATCTATACAGATAATTTTGAATAATATTGATTTATTCTTCTTTTGCGCTCTCTAAATAAAATTAATGAAAGGCGTGCATGGCATAAAGTATTATATAACTAGGTTTGGCATAAATCGCATAAAGTACTGCAGGGCATAAAGTATTATATAACTTTGGTTATATAATATAACTATTATATAACCAAATTAGGTTTACCTACTTAACCATTTCTAAAATATTCCGTGCAAAACAGGGGTTATTCATAATTATTCATCTAAACGATCTCTGATCTGAAATATTTATTCAACACGAGATTTGGCTGTCAACCTTAGCCTTCGATGGGTATAAAAATATAGATAGTGTTACATATAATGCGGTTTACCAACGATACTGAATGAAAGGTATTGATTTTTCAGGGCTTTGGTGTTGTTTCAAGCAGGTTGTGGACGATATTATTGTTTATGCAGTGCAGTATCACAAACATTTATTCACTGAGAAGGGGAACAAAACCTAGAGACTATAGAAAAAAAGGTCTCAAAAAAGGGGGTTCTCAAAAAAACCTGGATTTGTTGTTCCTCCCACCTCCGACCCCCAGCATAATAAATAAAGAAGACTCTCTTTTGGTTAGCTGTATCACTTAAAATCCAGTAAAAAGCAGATAGAAAATATACTATTACATTGTCCTATTTTATCTAACAAGCCGCGATAAAGAACGAATAGCAATATAACATCTCTTTGAAAGGAATCTCAAAAATAAAGCGAAAATCAATCATTGTTATCAAATCGAATTAAGATACCTTACTACCCTTGCTTAGTTAAAACTTTAGCACACAACTTGATCGTGTTGTAATGCTATTAGCTTATACGACATGTGATATGTAGCCTATTACTGATCAATATGTGCTAATTTTTACCAAACACGAAGGGTAATGAAATAAGATCAAAACACAAGAACACAAGTCTAACCCTGAACTGGCCAGGTAGTATGACTCGATAAAAAATCTGGGATCAGATTTTGCTTCTTGAAAATCTCTTGTAAATCGAAACACTTCCTGCGCCCGCGATCCATCGTAAATCAACTGACCACCAGTAACAAGATCTCGCATCTTGTGAAGCTGGAATTTCAAACTAGTGACCACTCTACGTGGAGACAAAAATTTCATAACAACAATGGTTATTATGATAGTAATGTTATTTGAAGTTATGATTAGGTGCCTTTTGTAAAAAAATAATAATGCTTAAGTAAAAATGTGCACCTAAGATGTTATAGATAATTATTCATAAATTTAGTGTTAATGCATGGTAATTGGACGATAACAATTTAACATGATGACCACTATAGTAAAAATAAATATGATAAGTACTTATTTCTTTTGATGCTAAATAACCACGGTACAGACAAACAAAAATAGTTGAACGCCCATAAAAGACCAATCAGAATTGACCAGCTCCCAACGTTTGTGGCTTCATAGCCCAATTTGTAAAAGTGCTGAAGCAATATTATTGATGAGGTCACCAATCGATTACTGTTGAGCTCTGACTTTTTTTTTATTTGGAATTACAAAACTGGTGAATAAAGCTATATTTTCGTATTGTTTTTTTTTGGCTCATTTCTTCCAAGTTTAATAAAATGAAATTATTATAGAAATTATTTTATTCATCAAAACAATCTCAATTATCGCTTCAAATGTTTACTCTTTGTTCCAAATAGAATATTTAGCCTATAGATGTATATCAATCCGAATAATATTGTTTACCAAAGATTCAATTTGAAAGACGCCAAAATAAACCAAAAGAAAAAAATGTTATTTCCTTTTGTAACTTCTTTCTCTTTTTCTAAGTGTATGATGAATAATATGTTTAGGAGACCGAACATGGTCTTTAGTCCAACAGGGTCTCAGTTGGCACTCCTAACTTACTAAAATACCTAGCTACGACTCTGTAATTATAACTTTACATTATCAACTATAATTGAAAGCAAAATAAGAGTTGAAGATTTACGATAGGAAAGACTTATACCCTAAACAATGCTTCGTAAGTAGAATCTCGGTAAAAAACAGGGAAAAAAACCAAACATTTGTAACAATGTAGTTTATGTAATCAAAGTTTACATAACGATTAAATTGGCTGACCTTGGGAATCTAATTGAAAATTACGCAAGATGATTTGGAACAGTTCTTACCCAAAGTTGGTGCCGTAGAACTTCATTCCCCAGAAAAGCTCAGAATTTTCCTCTTTAGTCACTCTCAAGCAGTCTCCTTTACTAGTCACCATCTCTGTCGAATAAAAAGATTTGAATAGTCAGGCTGTTTGCGGACAGACAAATAGAGAAGCATATTTAAGTATTAGAAACATTTTAACTCATACATAGCGTTGAAAATCTTCCTTTGGTTTCTAAAAATCCAGAATATCTAAATTCCCAGCAGATAATGAAAGATATCACGAATGAGAAAACAAACAATTTTGGACACTGCAGATTTCATAAAAGACACAGAACTTAATGTTTCTGAAATGACAAAATGAGCCATCTGTAAGATACAACTATACAGGATTCACAGTTGGATTTCATCACAATATCTTCAGCATAAAAACAAACATATTTCGCTTTGGCAGTGTTTATACTCGTGTTTCTAATGACGGCATTTCACGGTTTCTGAAATGACAAATAAATGCTAAACTAAAATAAATGCTAATAATAAAGACTTAAGTGTACAAAGTAAAGTGTACTTACAAACACAGTTGCCATCAGTAGGAAAAACAAATAATTAAAACAAAGTGAATTTCCATTAACAAGCCATTAACATGTTAGCTCTTCAAATCCACACCCAACACTGACCGTTGTTCAAATATATTTCAAAATTTAAGCTAGTATCAGTCCCTAACAGACGAAACGGCCGTGGCCCAGTCTCCGTCAAAAAATAGAGCGGACAGCGTCTACATTATCCATTGGATAAAACATACCATATTCCAAGACATTGTCCATAGCGAAACCATACTGTCTGCTGAGACAACCCAAACCGAAACGCAGAGCTTGTCCAACTACACTCACAAGTAAGGCACCACCCAAAGGAGTAACTAGATTGTACTTCATGGTTTCCTTGATAAATTGTCCTGCCTTTACTCCAGCTCCAACGACAGCTGTCTAAATGACATGAAGTGGTAAATGAAATGAATGTTTCAAATGTGCGGCACTTTGTGAAGTTTAACAGTACCCAATGATCAGAAACTGAATAAAGTTGGTTTTTAATTTTAAAGTATATCAACAGAAAAATTCAGATCTCCCTGAAGAACAGTACTGAAATTACAAGAGATAATAATATCTAATTGATAGTTTAGTTGTTATATCTAAAGCCAACTGATCAAACAGAATTTGCCGACTTTATTCCGCAAGCGACGTTACAGCAAAGCAGTTTTGTGCTGACAATTAGAGGCAGTCACTCGAGTAACGCTAAAATAATTGTCATGAAGCAGCCTTGGATTAAAATGCCACTTACACTAAATGAGACCTTAAGACTGAGGAATTTATAGCGAAATTAGTAACATGGATATCTGTGATCGCTGTTTCCTTTGTGGCTTTGATGAAAATTGGTTCCATGTATGTTATTAGTGAGGGTCCATTAGCAAACGCTGGGCGGAAAACTCGCAACAGCTGTTTCCAAGGAACAAACAGTAACCGGACTGCAAGCAACTTATAGATGCAAGTCCCACTCAGTTATATGTGTCGCGTGTAGTTGTCAATATCCAGGTAAAAGGTTACTTTATATCGTGATGCAAAGTGCCAAGCTCACTGGGCCAAACACAAGCCTTTTTGCAAAGAAGTAAAAGAACTTCAATTCCATCAGAGAAGAGAGTGTGAGAAACGATTATAATCAAATGTGTTTGTGTCCCACCTCACTCAAAAACAGCATGCTGTTATTTGAAATCTAGTCGGACGATAGTGTAAAGTTTCATACATGCATAATGGGGTTTGAAAAGCAGATGTGTTGTGGGATAGGGGAGCCTAAGTGGTATCTAGGAGCTGGGTGAAAGAAAATGGTTTGGACAATAAACTTACAAAGTGCTGATACTCTCTTTGGTGAGAACCAAAGGGATTGAGTATACGGGTATGTGCCGCTGTTCAGGGTATGGTTTTCAGACCATCCAGTCTAGAACAGGGTGTATAAATCA
>JAOEHV020067951.1:0-13982 GCA_025447995.2 Isaurus tuberculatus
AAAGCAGATGATGTCGGCAATCTCTCTGTTAGCTTTTGGGTGGAGCCGTATAGAATTGTTTGTGGTTAGCTGCTATAGATTGTGATTCAAAACATCTGCAGAAGGTTTCTTGATAAAGGACGAGCTGTCGGAAGCGTTCAACCGCAAATAAAAAGCAAATTGAATGTTAACATTTTTTGCCAAAACCTGCGGATACCAGATGAATCCAATAAAAACATACAAGTTTAAAAACCTAAAGTAAATTTACAAGACACATTAATCCTGTAATTACTTTAAAATTTGTGGCTTAAAGGGCAATGCTACTTCTACAAGTTAGGCCTCTTGCCAATATTTGAAGACTCTAGCGTGAACACTTAACAAAAAGGAAATGACATCATTTATCTCCCCCATCTGTTTCTATTTTCTTGTTTTTGCACAAAATTGCGGGTTTCCGAATAGGAAACCTGAATTCTTAACTTGATTTCCGTTTATTAAAATAAGAAATTTTGCACTTGCTGACAAATGTCAGTTTCGTTCCATAAATGTCTCACCAGCCAATTTGTCATTTTGGTAAAATCCACAGGCGTTTGAACAAATATTTGGAAACAAAGCCGTTTTTTCTAAGCTGGATAGTTTTTGATACAACAAAATCGACTGTTCATTTTGGCTGTTAATTAACGTAGATTCATCTAAAGCTTATTTAAAACATTACTCATTTTTTAACGCGCTAAATAGAAAAAATCTGACATTTGTTCTTCGTATTATGGAATGTTTCTGTGATTAATCTCCTTTTTAGCACAACCGTGACCTTTATCGGAGTGTTTGATGGTGCGCTAAATTAGTTTACAGACAAGTACCCTGGGGTCTTTGTCGGTATTTGAAGTCTTCAAGTATCTGTATCAAATGGATTTACTGCCCTAGTAAAAGTTCACGCGCTAATTTATGGACTGTTGTCACGAGGAATCGCGATTACTTGCTAAAATACACTCATTCCTTATCTTCCGAGAGTAAACTTTTCTATTCGGTTCCTGTGTTTACTGAAATAAACATTTTGTTGATCAAGGGTTATCTGTAAACACAATTGGACAAGCAACCACTCGATCTCCTATGACCGTCAGACGCTTGTTATTGGCTAATTAACGACATTTTCTAGAGGTTCAGCAGCTGAATGGCTTTTGTATTGTGTTAGCCAATGAGATAATTGAAAAAGCTGTCAAGAAAGTCAAAGGTGCTGTTTGGGATGATCACGGCTCTGCGGGAATCTTTCGTTTCACGTCCCTCAAAATCAACTATGGTAAATCGATACTTAACTGTCAGAGGGCTCTGTAGCTTAGAAGTTTTCGGGTCTGTATCTTCGTGTCATTGCTTCTTGTTTTTGCTCGGAAGCTACAGACATATTCGTGATATCCTTTATTTAACTGAAAAGTTAGCTACCGCTCTTTGTTGTATTTTCTGGACGGTACCGTTCATCTGGCACAGTTTGTCCTCTAACAGGGCAAGCGTCCCGCCATAAATTGAGCTCAGTCATTTGGAAAACATTCCATTGGAACTGCAAGTAAGTAATTGTTTTCCTGTATTGGGGATTATCGGTACAAGTACTTTTAATTTGTTTTGCCATTCTTCTGTAAAATGTAAGTAGTTAAACATGAAAATGAATTTAAACGGTTTCAACAATAGCTACTCGTTTTTTCATTGCAGGAATTGTGTCGTCATGAGCACGGCGTGTAAAGTATGTACATTTTGATTTGTGGGCGAAATTCTGGTGGGGCACTTGTTGGCGCTTCTCAGTATGCCCTTTAATGATCTTTTTCAAATTTTAATGAGGCAGATCATCGTATTTCATGAAAAAGTTCATGCAGTCGGCTACGAGTCGAGAGTTTCATTGATGTCAGAGTAATTCCGTTTAATTTAATTCAAACGCGAATTCACAACTTTGGAGTGGTGCAGCGTCAGAAGCGGCAACCTGTGGTGAAGCGGTTGCTGCCACAACAAATTGTTAAACAACGGAATATTGTTTAAATATATTGTTTAAATAACATTCGGCAAAGAGACGAAAAGTAAGTTGTAAAACATGGCAGATAAAGCCGATAGTAGCTCGGCAAATCAGGCTCACGACCAGGAAACCCAAACAAATTTTGATATCAACACAAATAATTCTGGTCGTGCGGCAAACAACAACCACACACAAAGGCAGCTTTCCCAAGCTTCTAGAATGCACTCAAGTTTTCCGTTTCGTCATCCACCATCTCCAGCTGCATGGAACAGAGGTTTTTACTATCCCCCAAGTGCTCCATACACGGAACATTGTTTTTCACCATTCCAGGGACATTACCCACCCCCACAAGGTCATCCAAGCCATTATACTTACCCTATTCCCCAGTGGCACCAACCAATAAGTCCAGTTATGGGGCCAAATGTACCAGTTCACAATGCAATGCGACGTCCAGGTTACCCAGTGGATGGGTACCATCATCCTTATTACTTGCATAACTCAATGGCACCACCAGGTGCAAGTGCTATGATTCCACATGAACCAACAACTCCACATCAAGAAGTTGAGATTACACGACCAAAGCCAGAATGGCCCAACAGCCATGGTCCACATATGTCCTCTAGATTTTCAGTTCTACCATCAGAATACCTGAGGGCAATGAACAGTCGAGGTGCAGGTACAGAGTGTGCTGGTCCACCCTCAACTGCCACCAGCCTTAGATCAACAGAAATCGAGTTTCCAGGAAATATGTCAAGAAATTCCAGTCCAAGACAGACCAGGATCCTCAGTCGAAAAAGGGCATTATCTTGTTCTCCGTGTTCTATTGATGCATTAGACTTGAACTCTATTATCCGATACTCACCAGATGCTTTGTTAGCTTATGTATCAGGCTCAAGAGCTTCGTCGGCTAGTTCATTTGGACATTTAATAACTCCTATTGCTCTTTCACCTGCTAATCCTCGTACACCAACAGCCATGCACCCTTGTACAGTGAGGCAAAACCCATTCATTACACCCAATGTACCACCGCTACAGTCACCTACTACAACAACAACAACAACAGCAAACCAAAAGGATGTTCCATCATCAACTACAAACATGGACAATGATCGCAAAGAAGATATGAACTGCACAGAGTCTGCAAAAGCATCCAGCACACAAGAAACTGAATGTGTGCCAGTGGTCAAAGATGAAGCTATGGAGGAATATCAATTGGATTCAACAACCTCACCAAGTGCTGACACAAAGGTTTGCTCATTTCATTGTTTATTTTTTATGTATTATTTGGTAAGTTTAATACATTTTCAAGGTTAATGAGATTGGTTTGGAATTATTGTTATTGGCACCTTTAACACATAAAAGTAGAATATATTAAATTTAAATTATTCAATTAAACATGTGAAACATTTTTGTCTGTTGCTGCAACAATGTCATAAACAAACGTCCTGTGTAAGTAAAAGCTGATGGAGTAGGATCTGGGCTTCTTATAGCAGTGAATAATTTGAGTAGTCCAGGCAGGCCAGCAGCCTGGCAATATATTATCAATGAGCTGCAAATATGCGCAAAGTGATTTTTTAAAAATCAGTCACAGGCAATGAGACACATTTTGTGCATGGTATTTTTTGATGGGTTACTGCAGGTATAAGAATTACTGATCTTATGTCAAAGCATTTATAATATTTGGAAGAAAAAAACAAGCTTCTTAGTACATTACAGGATGTTCATTACAATTCAAGTCCCCTATTTTGTATTTGATTGTGCTGTAATTAAATTAACTATTAAGTAAACTTAGTTTCAGAACCAAATATAATTTATATATGAAATATTTGATTTAGATCTTCAAACAATGTTTTTATTTTTCTTTAAATTTGTAATTTATTTGGCTTTTCCTTAAACATGTACCAGGGTACCAGGTAATTTCAAAACAGAGCATTTTGTTCTTCATTTCTATTGCAACATATATATATATACTTCTAAAGCTTTGTACAGCCACCTGAATGCATCACAATTTGCTTATGATTTGAACCAATGTTTTTACTAGTTAATATTATTTTTTATATGAAAACGTTAGTTCTTCTTTTGAATGAAATATTTCTTTGTGGCTGATTAGTTTAATTTATCATCAATCTGTTGTATAATTTGTGTATATGATGTGTCTTGTATAAAGATGGGAAGCTGAATGATTTTACTTCCTCAAATTAGAAAAACATGTCAGTTTCTGTGCATGTTATTGTAACTTCACCTCATTTGTATAGAATTCTTTAGAAACCTGTCTTTAAAATCTTAATTCAAGCTACTTGCTCAATGCGTGCTACATTTAGTTCTCAAGAAGGCTGAAGTTCATTGAATTCAGCTACTTAGTGTAGTCATAATAAAAGCTATAGATCTGTATTAGAGTGAAAATATACCCACATCACATGAGGTACTTCATACACAATTCCTAACTGCTGATCATGTTGCTAAAATTAGAACAAGCCATATTTATTTCTGAAGGTTCAAGTTTAATTTTTGTGTGCCACCTTGAAATGGAAAAAAATGCTTTCTTTAGATTTATTACATTTGGCTGTTCATAAATATTCACATAAGACAAGCTAACAGTTACTTGCAAAGGAAGTTAATCCAAACCTCTAATTCAAAATATTTAGTTATTAAAAAGAAAAACAATTTTCCAAGTGTAAATGACTTTGCACCTTCGGTAAGAGTGTTACTTTGAGTCTGGAAAACTAAAAGAAATCTTGAAAACTAGAACATTTGTGATGTGTGTGGAAGATATAATTCAAGTAAATATAATTATGAAAAAACCTAGCTATAAATTATTATTTTCTGCATTTTGAACATAGACAAAAACACTTATTGCTTCACCTAAAATAATTAGGTACTAGATGTTTGTACAGACACCTTCAATTTAAAGAAAGATTCAGCTGTCAAGTTTAACTGCCATGTACCATTAAAAACAACAACACACACTATAGTAAACTGAATGAAGATAAAAATGTGTAATCATTAGTCTGAAACATTTGAGGAAATGGCTTTAAAATGTTTGGCATTTGACTTTTAAAAGATTTGTTTGAACCCTCTGTTTAGTGTCATTAGTGTGGCAATTAATCAGTGTTAGTTGCTTGAAAGACTTGAGTAAATGATTTCTGACTTTTTGTGTTTTAGATAACTAAGATCAATATTATTGTAGAATAGTTAAAAAAAATTTAAAGGTGACTTTTTTTATTCTGTTCCAAGACATATGAAATAGTCATGTTCAGTTGACCAAATAAACATTTTTTATTAAAGTTACTATAATTTTAATTTCTGTAAAAGATGATTATCAAAAATGTTTTTCTCTTAGTAACTGATATCAAATTTTTTTAAGGAAACTGATGCCTTTTGTCTGATGAACTAAAATAATATTGTTAACTCATGGTTAAAATTTTTTGAAAGTGTAATATAGTACCATCAAGTGGCTAAGTCTCAAATGTCATCATCAGCTGCTTCCACTTGCAGCTATGGTCATAAAAATCTCAATTTTGACTTGTATATATAATAACACGTTGTATCTGCTAGCAGATACACTACAAAAGTATCCAAAATTTTCTAAACTTTTTTTGTTGTTCTTGCAAAAGGTTATTGCTTGAAATGTTCTACTCTACTTATAGCTATCATAAACATTTCAACCTAGAATTGATTAAATTTTCCACTCCAAAAGTGTTTGAAAAACTATTCTTGGAATGTGACAATTTGATAATGGTATGTATTATCTCTAGATTCATGAATATTAAACCAGTTTTGAAAATCACAGGCATTATTCACTTTTCTTGTTTACTCAGACAGTTTAAATTATAAAACTGTTCATTTATCCTTTTAAGATATAAGACAGTGTAATCTATTTACTCTTGGGATTAAGTTGCCGCAAAACTAATCAGACAGTAAGCTAATAATAATCTGCTAAAATATGTACTATTATTATTCTTAAAATAGTAACATCTTAGAATGTGAGCTTATCCAGCTTAGTTGACAAGCAATTAACTATCTATACAATAATAATTTTTAAGTAATAAGTAATTGTTGATGTGTAAAAACAGCATACATTACAGCAACTATTTATTAGTAATTCATTCCTGGATTGAATATTTACAGTATTTTAAAATGTGTAATTTATTTTTGAATAGAAATTAAACTGACTGCAAGGAATTTGATTTATGTTCACATGCTTGAAATTTTTATTATTTGGAAAAGGATTAGCTCGCCTGTTCTTTTGAATTAAAGAGAACAGTCCGTTTTGCAAGTGCATAATAGCCAGTCGTATGAAGTGTTTGGCTAGTACAAAAAAGTACCTTTATCATTCAAGCAAATATTTTTTTCTGAACTACTACAATTTACTGTTTAAAACAATAACCAACAAAACTAGAGTTTTTAGCCAAGATTAGGAAAACTGTTTGAAAACCATGGTTTATAAAATGTATAATTCCATGCTGTATTATGCCTGTCATTGACACAGCTTTTGAACAAACATTCAATAAACAGATTTTCCACATTCTAAAGGTTATGTCAACAAGTGTGAAAATACTCAGGGAATTCTTATACTAATTAGGTTGGAATTGTAATATTGGTTACAATTCTATATAATAATCTGAAAAAAAATGCTTTAGTGATGAAAACAGCATGTGCTAACTATCATCAAAATATTTGCTTCAAGTTTTAGCCAAACTTTAATGATTAAAACAAATGTGCAATTAACTTAATTATCGAATTTCACAACACAATATTGCATTCATAATTATTGAGAATTATTTAAAATTATAAACAGGGACGATTTTAGGTTAATTATTTTTAATCCTACTTAGCATTAATTGATTAGTTCGGAATTAAATCTGAGTAGTAGTAATTAAGGCATTTTATCTTAGTTAAAACCTCATGTTACAACTGTTTATGATATCTTAATTATGACAAATCTTTGTTGAGCTATTCACTGAAACGTTTTTTAAAGTAAAGGTTTAATGGTACAAAGGTCGTAGTGTTTAATTCAGATGGCTCATCACCTTAACCATAAACAGTGTGAGAGGCTGACTTTTTCAAACACTTTGATAAGGTCACTCCATTTATTACTCCTAACATATGACATTAAAATTTCAACTATGAGTAATTGAAATTATTTGTTGAATGAGCAAGTTACATACATTAAAGATCAGTAAATTACACCTTTTAAAAACACTTGAAATAACTTAATTAATTAATGAATGTACTTTGTACTATCAGCTCTCAAATGCACTTCGGTTTATATTAGCCTGTATATTAATTGCAGTGTTTTATTTCTTAAATTATGTATAATTACCAATTTTTTTTATTTGATTGTGCCCTGATGGCACTTAATAAATTTTTCACATGGCACAGGTGGTGCTTATTCAAGGATGGCACTTATCTACTGCATTTTTTATTCTGCTATGATGGCTTTACAATTTAGTATTAAAACTTTTAGTTTCCATCATTTGTTTTTGCTTGTCATGGGCGGTGGAAGTAAAAAAAGTATGGGGGGGGGGCACAATGGAAATTGTAAAAGTTTGTTATTACCCCATCCATTCATTGAGTACATAAAATCTGAAATTTCTATTCAAAAGTTGCTGTTGTTAGCCAGATTATAATTGGGGGGCCTGGCTCCCCCAACCAAATTGTTGGGGGAGCCAGTGCCCCCCTGGCACCCCCAGTTCTGCCACCCATGCTTATATATCAGGTTCTCTAAATTGGTATGGTAGCACTTTTATTCGAGGGCAGTGCTTATTAACTTTTTTACTCAAAATGTGGCGCTTAAATGAGGACAGTGTTTTTTTGAGCGAATGCAGTATATTGTATTTTTAATTTGAAAAATGGTTAATAATACACTCTCATAATTTAGCTGTTTTGCTACTACAGGTTGGCTCTGATGCAGAGGGTGATGAAAGACAGGGAGAGGTAGACCATCAAGAATTAGTTTGCCACTGGAAAGACTGTGAAACTGTATTTGAATCACAGGAAGAGCTGGTAAAACATGCAAACTGTGATCACATTAAAAAGGAAAGGAAAGACTTTACATGCTACTGGAAAGACTGTAGTAGAGAACAGAAGCCATTCAAAGCTCAATATATGTTGGTTGTGCATATGAGACGACACACAGGAGAGAAGCCAAACAAGTGCACAGTAAGTTTATTCACTTAACCATGATAAACAGTTGTTGAATAACTGCTGCACTTACTCCTTCTTTGTATTAGGGTTAAAATTGACTAAGCTATAGGTTAAAGGGGGGACTTTTCAAAGAAACCTTAAGTGACCCATATTATTAATAATAGTACCAGGCCTGTCAATAACGAAAGCCAGGCGTGCGAATATATAATTTATCACTCTTGGTATTTCTAAGCAGTGACTTCTTACTTTTTGAAAACAGGTCATCGTGCTTCTTTTCTTTTAGATTTGCAGGAAAACATGTAGCTGTGGGTCCGTGGGGCAGCCAAGAATTATTTTTAGTCGTCCCTCAAAAGTTGAGGTCGTCGTAAAAAATGAGCTCTATCATTTTAAGAAAAACCCATTTAAATGTATCATAAAATAATTATTTTTGCTTAAAGCACTCTAGACAGTTTGTGTCCTTTGCAGTAAAAAAGTAGACAAACTCTACAAGCACCTGCGTTGTTGCGTTTTTAGTCATTTAAGTCACTGCACGTGATTGCACGCCTCGGTCAACCAAGGCAAACGAATGATCGCACACCTACTGATGTTTTTACTGACAGGCCTGCAGTACTATAATAGCTTGAAAAATGTTCGAGTCTGTTTTTTCTAGAGATGATTAGAGACAGATAAGCTTACCATTATTATGGTGTGAAATGATTGTAACTGTGTTTGCTGTTGCTTTCAGTTTGAAGGGTGTAACAAAGCTTATTCTCGACTTGAGAATTTAAAAACTCATTTGCGGTCACATACTGGTGAGAGACCATACATGTGTGAGGTGGAGGGGTGCAGCAAAGCGTTCTCTAATGCCTCAGATAGAGCCAAGCATCAGAACAGGACACATTCATCAGTGGTATGTAAGGAATTTTTTAAAAAAAGTATAACCCCATGATTTAGGAGAAATCAGCCACAATGTTTGGCGAATCAACCAAGAACTGTGGCAAATTTTGGGCCAAATGACGCTGGGAAAACAACCATAGGGTAAAATGACCATGAGTTATAAACATTTAAAGATAGAGCAGAATTGAGTTAAATCATGTAAGCTGGTTTCTAATTAGATGTTTTTTTTCCTTTGACCTTTCCTTTAGCATGAGTAAAACACTTTATATATACTTGCTCCACTCACAACACCTTTGGTTTTAGCAACTGAACTTTTGGATCAATGTTGTGACCTACAATAAATATCTTTCTTTTTGTTAACAGAAACCCTATGTGTGTAAAGTCCAAGGATGTACAAAACGATACACTGATCCTAGCTCCCTAAGGAAACACACCAAGACAGTGCATGGTGATCAGGGGGTTAAAAAGGTAAAGTTAACCCTTTCAGCCCCAAACACATCATGTGATATGTTGCTAAGTTCTTTTAACCTGGCTCCGTGCTTTCCTTCTAAACAAGTTGGGAGAAATATGTAATTCATCTTGGAGAGACTGCTCTGTGTGATCATCTCATTATTTCTCCAAACAAAACAACTGATTTTGTATTGATATTGTAAGGAGAAGATAAAATAATGCTGGTAAATTGGCTTGGGCTGAAAGGATTAAAATATTATTAGTAATAATATGGGTAAGTAATAACTAGCAAAGAAAATGATTAGAATGATTTATCTAAACAAGTTTGTACTGCAGTTTAAAGTAATGGTATTAAGGAAAAATCATAATGGCAAAAAAGGAAACACTAAAATTATTAAATGCTTCCATGAACTCTCGCTTCAGAGCTTGATTCATTGGTAAAAGTAGTGCACCATTATCTCAGGGGTCACAACCTGAATTCTGTAGTGAAACTCGAACTAAGCATAACCACAAAGTTTGCTTCACACCATAAATCAAGATTTTCGCTCTCAAATCTTTCAAATTCTGTACAATAATCTGCTATTATATGCACTGAAAAAAAAGTTATTTTAAAGAAGTTATATTTTTTTCCCCAGCTTAAAACTGACAATAATAAGGAAAAGCAACCTCAAGACCAGAGTAGGAGAAATGCAACATCAGGAAAGCCAGTGCAAACAGCAAATAACATCTATTGCAGTTCAAAACCTTCCAGCAGTGTACAAGCCTCACAAATTAAATCAGTAATCAAAGAAACAAGATCAGGTGAAACCAAAGGCACTTCATACTCGGGTCATGTTACTGGAAATAGCTGTGGTTCAGATACAGTATCTTCAAGCTGTGAACTGTCACCAGGTCCAGCTGACACTTCAGGTGGTGGTAGCATAGCACTTTCAGTTTCACAACCCCCTCGCAACCCTAGGAGATCTCCAAGAAGTCCAATAATACCAAACCATCTTCCTGATATTCTGGAAGCAGAGCCCTGTGGTAATGCTGTGACGACTGTGCAACAAGTTGTTACAGGATCTCAAGCCCATGGACACTTGTTGCCCAAGATTGAATCCAAGGGCAAAGATGTTGAAACCTGGGTCCAAGATGTGAGCCGTCGAATGAGTGATGTTACTTCAAGACCAAATGAAACAAGCAACTTCTTTGAAGTTGGTGATGTGAGTCGACGTTCAAGTGAGAGTGGTTGGTCATCTTACAATGAAAGTCGCCGTTCCAGTCAGGCAAGCCCTTCACCTGGTTTCAGTATGCAGAAGAGTCGTGGTATTGATATCCATCATCAAATGAACACAACTCCTTACAGCAGGAGACAGGGTTGTGAATTTGACAGGACAACATCTTTGCAAATGAATGAAATGTCTGACTCTAATTTGGTTGTACGTCGAAGCAGTGAGGCTAGCATGCTCAGTGCCCCTGGAAACAGGCTTAGCAGGAATAGCAGTGGTTATGGGAGTCAATCAAACTTGGCATTTCTAAAGCTGCCACCTCTTAGTAGGACATTCTCTCCAACTTATGGTAGATTTCATTCTAACCAAACCAATCGCCGATTAAGTGATACAGTTATATGTGAAGCTGACAGCTCCGGTATGTATATGAATGGCCAAGGGAGAGAGTTGCGACGTCGCAGTGAGCCTCCTGGCCATGTTGTGGGGACATCAGCTACACAAGACACATTATCTTTTCAACAACAAAAGCCATTGCAGAACTTTAAAGAAACAGAAGAGGTGAAGGACAGAGGACCAATAGCAGAGTCTTGTATTGATCCAAGAGATCTTGATGTGTACCTTAACCCACTGCATTCCAGTCAAAACCAAGTAAATGGTGTTGCTGATGCACAACAGCAAACACAAAGACTTCGTCATTACCCCTACACAGAAGCGAATACTTTTGACCAGCAACAACAACACCAAGAAATAGCTAGTCAAGTGATTCATCATAGACCAAATCCTCCAGGCCAACCTAAACCTCGACCACAACACATGCTGAATGCTTCTATGCCAGGGCCACATCAAGGTGACCTTCGACATGAGCTTTTACAGCAGAAATTGTACTCAGTGCAACAGCAGCAACAGGGTGCTTATAATAACATTTTTACAGGAAACTCAAACCAGCAGCAACCAGGGTATGATGGTGTTTATCACAGAAAAATGACACAACAATACCCAAATGGCACCATACCAAGTAACACAAGTTATGAGGATCTGATGGTGGACAGAATGGGTGCATTGTCAACAGAAGCTGACCCAACCGAACAAAGTTTCACCATGGGTAACATGGTTATTAATCACATGGACACATTACTTAACTCTTTGGCAGAGGAAGATAAGTATTTAGATTTGACGAACTGTTCAAGAATTGCCAGTGCCCTTTCTGGTACTATTTTTTAAGGTTTCAAAAAATTTGACATAAAAAAATAATAAATGAAAATAAATATGATTTATAAAGCATTAATATTTTAATGATTTTCTAGTGTGACTTGAAATATTGAGAGTGTGTGGTTTAGCAAAAAAAGTTTTAGAATTTGGGTATTTTCAACGAAAACAAGCTTGCCATTAAAATATGCTTGGAGATCTGTAGTTGTGTAGTTTGAAATAGATTTACAGGAATTTACAAAATGATACAAATAAGTTACTATAAGACTTTGTCCTAGTTTTATTAGACCAATAAAATATTTTGCAAATATGTTGATT
This sequence comes from Isaurus tuberculatus, assembly GCA_025447995.2. NCBI lineage: Eukaryota > Metazoa > Cnidaria > Anthozoa > Zoantharia > Zoanthidae > Isaurus > Isaurus tuberculatus. The sequence goes on from JAOEHV020067951.1 coordinate 12,178, forward strand.
CACTTCATAAAGTGTGTCAAAGTTATAAAAATAAAATTATGACAATTGAAGCATTTTTTGCTTATCTCTTAATGCTTGTCTGCAAGGTAAATTGTACAAATAGATTAATATATGAAATTATATATTTTGAATAGGAGTATTTTTAATGCTAACATGCAGATAAGTTTTCTAAAAAGTGCTGAAACCAGGTTATCTACAACTTAAAAGAAAATTATAATATTTGTAATATATATGATACAAATGGATAGATTATATGGGTGTGGGGGAGGGGTAGAATCTAGTCTTCTTGTGATTTTCTTTACTGTGGTACAACCAATGATGCAATAACTAATGATTTTCATAGCAATTAAAATACTTTAATTATGATTTTTTTAGTAGACATTTTGAATACTCTGCACAATTATGTTCTTCTATAAGTATCAAGTTCACGTTTTGACATGATGCAATTAATGCACCAACAATACAATTATACATTCAAATTCCTTTCAGCTCTGTTAACCTTGAGTTAGGACTAAGATGAAATTAGCATTAATCTTTCACAATAAGACTCTAGAGTTTAGGGCCAAGTAGCAATCTGTTACACCAACATAAATTTAAGAAAATCTTTTAATTTTGTCATAATAAATATGTTTTGCAATCGATATGAAAAGTACTTCTACGCATCAATGTTGATGTACATCAATGTGTTAAATAAAAAATATGTAAAAAAAAATTGTCAGATTTTTTATTTTCTTTTTTTTTTCATTTTGATATTACCATAAATTATGTGCTTAGGGTAATTGGCATATTACATAAATTAAGCTGATTATCTTTGTTGAAGACTAAATTTTTTGGTTATATTTACAAACCTCTCAAAACAAAAAAAATTGTTCATTGAGTCAGACAAATTGTTGGCATTTGGTTGTAAAACCTACAGTCACATTAAAAATTAAATCATAATTATGTGTTACTAAAAATGTTACTTTTTAAAAACAATCAAATCCCTGTATCATTAAAATGTAAATCAGGTAAGGTGTAACCTGAGAGATGGCCGTTTTGTAATGAAAAAAAAAAACTGCCAGGAAATATCTGGGAAAAGAAAAAAACTAAGGCTAAAGGGGAAAGAAGGTTAGTTTTTGGGTTGGTGGTCTTTTTACTCTCACCTGAGCCTAAACACCCCCCTCCTCTTCTTACCATCCCTGTCCTTCCCTCCACTGAGTTGTCAATTTTTTGCCTTCTCCCCTGTCTTTCTTTTGATTAATCTCCAAAATGACACCTGAATTTTTGAAATTACTAGTTACATTATCTCCAAAAATTAAATTTGGTTAAATTAAGGATAAAAAAGAATTATCATGCATAAAATGTTGCTGTATGCCTTATCATTAGAAATTATACATGCTTTTCAAACCTGATTTTTCAAACAAGACTTGGCCTAGCTACATGATTTAATAGCAAAATGTACTAATTTTCTAAATTGCTTAAGACCTCCTATAACCTATAATTGAAACATGATGTTATTGTTGCTGCTGCTGTTAATAAATCAATATGTTTATTGGGTTGTAGTTCCCTCTAGTTTTCAGTTCATGTAGATATTTAGTTGATTAAGCCAGCACCTCAGAATTCTTGTTTTGTTTTGTTATCATTGGAAAAGGTCAGGGCAACCTAAAAAGACATTGAATTGGTGCATTGAGTAGAATGTGAGAAAAAAGGATATAGTTAATAATTAGGAAAACAGTTCTGACCCCAGGATTCTAAGAACAGGGTATTGCCACACTTGTTGCTGATGTTTTGTATAAACTGTGCACCATAGTTTACTATTTATAGTA
>JAOEHV020067952.1:0-16493 GCA_025447995.2 Isaurus tuberculatus
TAGAAAAAAAACTATTTGACCAAATTAAAATTTTTTTTCGCAGAAGTACTTAAAATTATATGTTAAATGATTTGAGCCAAAAAAAAATTTTTAGTGTTAGTAGAACTTTAATTTAGGAGCATGTTTTTTGTTCCGCGTTCCTTCAATTAAACTGATGGAAACAATTTGCATTGCTCAGTAAGTTCAACTATAAGAAACTCGATGAATATGAAGTTAACTACTACTTCTGAAGAGTACAGAGTCCAATAATCAAGCAACAAAAATGTGAATATACCAAGTATTATTGTCCAATCAGAAGACAGAGAGTTCGCTAGAAATCAAACCAGTTGACCATTCGAGTTATAGAACCCATCCACACTAGTGCGTTTTCGAAACCTTCAGTTTTATGGAAACGCATAAAACTTGTTGCGTCGAAACAAGTATTGTTATACGACACTAGACAACAAAAGCGGATTAGAAAACCTCTGTTTTCGTCACCAGGATTTACTCAAGCGTCTTTTTGCTTTGAACTGTATTGTGTTTTCATCGCACTGTAGTTACGCAACTACTAAGACATTGAAACTTCTCTCGCCATTCTTCAGATATAAAGATTTCATTCACAAAATTATATCACAAAACATTGTTTCTTGGTGGTTGAGTTTGAAATCGAATAAAGTTCGGCTATTTGGACGTAGTATTTGTAAGAAACGGTGGACAACTGATTGCTGAACTTTCTATCGACTTCCATAAACAATAAAAGTATACAAATCTATTAGCCCACTTTAAGACGCGATCCGCTCAAAAATTGAGTAAGACTGATCAACAATATCCCATGATTCTAAGCGCGAAATTGGCCATCAGATTTAAAGCTGCAAGCTGGCAATCACGGTTGAAACCTAGGTCAAATAACATGAACTGCAAATTGTCACCAGTAATTGATTTGCTGTTTGCACTTATCGAACAATAGAAACCAGAATTTACGAACGAGCAGTGACGTGAGAAAACCTCCAAATCCAATCGTTTTAAGTTGGACGGAAGACAAAAACGGATAAAAAAATTATGTGTTTCAAACGAAAACGCATTAGTGTGGACGGGGCCTTACCTCAAACTAAAGCTAAATCCTTTTCCGAGCTCAATGGTTCATGAGGCCGGTCCGGTTTCCATAGTGTTAAGCGGATAAGAGTCTTTGACTCCCCCTGGATGAGATACTAATCCATCGCAGGTTAGCTCCCAGCCAAAGCTGGTACTCATTTACCAACCTCGTAAGGATGGAAAGCATGAATAAGCTTTTGTGGAAAAGAAGGTCACACAAGTGTTCAAATTTTGGCAGAGCCGAGGAATCGAACCTGGGACCTTGTGGTTGGAAGGCAGAGCTCTTACCCTAACAGCCTTACTATTCACTGATTACTTCGTGTTACTTAATTCTACTTTACTTCATTTAGTACCTGTTCCGTTGTCTGTTCTTCCGGTACCGTTGAACGGTGGAATCGGTGCGCTAGCGTTACCATCCACGCATTTCAAGCTAATGGGGCAGTATGTTTTACCCTCTGGACAGAGCACGTTTAAATCACTTCCATTGACACTGGCTAGTTTACAGGCTGTACTGTTGTCTTGACAGGAATACTTTGCTGGACAAAATGTTTGTCCCGTAGGACAAGCTTGTCCGGATGGTGTCACAGACTGATTCGCGGCTGTTTTCCAGTCAAAGAAAGCCCTGAATGAACACGGAATGGATACAGGTATACAACTCGCAGTCAATGGACAATAGCCTTCACCAGCTGTACAATTTTTTCCCCAGGGGGTGATAGTGGTGCCGGTGATGTTCACTTGCGAATCAAGTGTACAAGAATCACGACAGCTATAGGTTAGTGGGCAGAAACGTGCGGCGGCTTGAGAGCAGGTCTTGTTGGGTTTCCATGGATACTCTTGTCCATGACTCTGAATGAATGTCGTGAAATTGTTGGGTGCGTGTTGTAGTGCTGGGCATAGTTTGTGGAGTAAGTTACAAACCTTTAATTGTTCAACAGTTTCCAGACAGGGAATCTGAAGCGAAAAACAAAACTATAACTAAGGTTTTTTTCAATTAACGTTTTAATTTTATGCTTTTTTTTCATTTTTGATTATAGTTTAAATGTATGTTACTACATTGGTAGAAATTTTTTTGGAGATTTTTTTAAAAAACATAACGACTGCGCATAATAGCTCACGCACTAGTAAAGAAATCGTATAAATAAAAAAAAGATTGACTAAAAGTAGTCGAAATAGAAAAATTAAGATTAAAAAAAGTGTTTTTTTTTCTGTTGGCTTTCGGGTGTGCCAGAGGGTTCTTTTTCTGCTTGTTGTTGTTGAATAATTTACTTTTATATCATCTGAAAATTCAGGTTGGTCCAAACATTTCTACTTCCCACAACAACCATCATCATCTGATTATCCTTGAATTTTCCTTGATGCTTCATATACGGATGCAAGTCCGTCTGTTCAAGTTTCAGATCTTTTTTCTATTGCCTACTTTCCATTTGAAATTCGTGGGTGGCGCAATTTTTTATGTATGACATCATGATGTCATACATAAAAAATTGTTGGAAGTTTTTCTGAGACAGCGGCTTCTGAAGGCAGTGTGGTTGTAAATCTCTACACAATGAGCCATGATTTACGAACGAACAAATACGAAATATTGAATAAAACAAATATACCTTATTACAGGAAATTAACGCTCCATGAAATTTTAAGGTATTGGATATTAACGCGACTTAAATTAACGCGAATTTAATGAAAACGACTTTCGAATAAAGAAAATTAACGCGAAAGAGGAGACACATTAAAACACAGTTGGGGGTGACAACTGGAACAAATTTATTTCAACACTGGATACAAAAAAATTCAAAACTGAACAAAACTGAGCCATATGCTCGACACAACAGTAAGCAAAGTTCTAACCGTTACTTGACGAAATCCGGCCATTTCTAGCGCTTTTCACGCAGTCCATGATACCGGCCAATCTCCACCCCGATAAAATAATGTTCTTTCCTTTATCTGTTAAAAGCCATTCATAGACTTCTTTCATTAGCTTGCCGTGGCGGGGCTTCAAGGTTGATAACTTCAAGTCAATTTCAATTGTTGTAACATCTTTCCCGGGGTTACGCAGCATTGCATCCGTGATACACGATGTGAAATATTCACTAAATGCACGTTTCTCCATGTTTTTGACAGCTCTTTTTGTTGAGAGATCAAGTGGTTGGAGAAGATGTGTCATGTTTTTGGGCACCATGACACTGATAATGTTCAGTTCTTTTAGTCGCTCTTCAACAAGCTTCGATGACTGAACTTTAAATGCATCCCAGATCAAAACGGTTCTGGCGTTCTCGTCAAGGTTCAGCTTTGTCTTGGTTCGCTGAATGTAGGGGTGAAGAACATTATTTATCAATCGCAAGGTTTCCTTTTCGTTACTCCAATGTTTCTCGTTGTAGGATAAACAAAACCCTTCTGGAAAGTTTGTGGCTGGCAAACATCTAGCTGTTTTACCTTGATAGATTAACTGGAATGGTAAAACAGATCCATCCAGTGTTTCTGCTAAAGTGAGAGTCATGCCCCGTTTGTCACTTCCTTCTTTCTTCATCACGTGTGTTGAATTGGTTTCTGCCATTGTTACATTCTCTGTTGGGACAAATTTTGACGGTGTTTGGTCTACATTAATAATAAGCTGATCTGGAATGCTGTGTGTTGAAACGGCTTCTGCAACTTCATTAAGAAACCGGTATCGCGTCTCGAGCCATAATTTTCGCGGAACTGACGGTCGGGAAGTAGCCGCAACTCTGCGTGCGAACCCCATTCTGGTGTACAGGGATTGCACCCAACCATTAGTAATGCGAAATTCAAGGTATTGGCCATATTTTGCCAGGTCGCTCTTGATCAGACCCATCAGAACACCATACAAAACGTGTCTGTTTATGGTACCACCGGCAGTTCTTAAGTTTATTATAAGCGAGCGAAGCTTGAAATCCAGCTCATCTGGTAACAAAAGCGGCCTCCCGCGCTTTGTTCCGATTTGCACATCTTGTGGCGCAATTTGCGGTGAGTTCTTTAACTGCGACTGGTACTTAGTAAGCCAGCCACGGACAGTGCTTTCTGTTAACTTGGGAAATTCTTTCTTGAATTGGTTCACGGCATTCGTCGTTCCGCAGTGATTGGCATATTTGGCAATCTTACATTTGTCTTTTTCCTTGTAGGTTACTCTCTTGCGCTTGTTGTTGATACTCGCAGCATTGTTGATTTCCAAGGTCACATTAGACTGCTCTTCACTGGAAAGTCCAGTTACGTTTGTTGATGGAAGCCGCAGATTCGTAGCTGAAATTTCATTAGAAACGGATGCTTTCTGGAAATATTGTAACAAAGACATTTCCGGTACTCCTTGTTGTTGATCGGTTGATCAGGCACTTGAAGCAGATTGAATTGAAACATGAACTGTGTTGACAGCGGTACGCTAACAATGAATGCTTTAATGATTGTGACCTCACACCTTACTGTCGCGTTTGGTGTAGTTTTTAATGCAGGAAAGATGGTAGGCACACCATGGTCATTTCAATTTACAACTGGATTACGTGGTTCTTATGTCTATTCAAAGATATCCATTAATTCAAGGAGGCCTTGAAATACCAATGATCGTTTCTGTCCAGTGGAGCAATGCGAGAAGTCTGGCGATTTTGAAAGAGAGAACAGAGGAAGTCTCATATTCTGTCGAGAAAGACTATGTTGATGATTCGAAATCTATCTTAGCCGAAATCAAAGAAGATATTGACATCACTTCTGACAGCGACAACGACGAAGATGAACTCGAAATATTGTAAACCTTCGCCTAGCTTTTGTGAAACATGAAAAATAAATGGTAAATGGAAAGAAAGCTTGTAGTTTTAAATGTTTTAAGGTGTCAAGAATGTCTGGACAGGTTCCAAAATTGGAATTAAAATACTGGAAATTAAGAGCGCGGAAATTAACGCTGCACTTAATTAACGTCGCGGAAATTAACGCTCAACAAAATTAACGCGACTTAAGAATTTTAACGATTCGTGTTAATTTCATAGAATTTATGCATAAATGGCGGCGGTTTTAATATTCTTTTGTCTTCATTCGTTTAGGGTAATATATTCTTTTGAAAGTTTAACTCAAAAACGAGGTTAGTAGGTCTAATTTGAATGAAGACAAAAGAATATTAAAACTGCCGCCATTTATGCATAAGGTCTATGGAGTGTTAATTTCCTATAATAAGGTTTAGTATATACCACATAAGTGAATTGTACTTTTGGCGCACGCTGATTGGTTAGCTCGGACGTGATTAGTCAAGTACTATTCACCTCCGAGCAGCCGAAGAAAAACAAAATGGCTTCCCGTTACCATTTGTCGGTATATTGTCACAAATAAAGTTACTCTTTGACCCGCTAATTATTCAGCTTGTGTGGTATATACTAAAACAATTATTTACCTCAGTGTCAGTGAAAGTGCTGGATATTTATCTCGCCGCGAATATCCACTACTATTCACTTCCACTTCGATGAATAATTTTTAAATATTACTTCGAATTTTCCGCTTTCTTAACTCCGAGCGCAAGAGTGATGTCACCCACAAACAAAATGGTGTGGCCATCGAATTTCATATAGCAAAGTTGGCCATAGATATCGACCTGAAACTGGAACAGGCAGGCTCAAATCCCTATTTTTCAGCTTCGAGGAAGATTCAAATATATTTAAGATATTTACTGACACGAAATGTATTTAGCAACTGGGGCTAGCTCGCCTTAAAATTTTTGAAAAACGTTCATGCAGTTGCTTTTGCAATGTCCATAATATGACAGCATTATACAACAATTAACAACTCGATCGTTTTCATTAACTGCAGTCGCGATTTCTTAATGTAGAATGTATTGATTTAAGTTAAGATAGGTCTTGTGTTCATGTTGTCAATGACACTCTAAATCTACATTAATCTCTCTTTATTGAAAAATATGTTTTTAGTTGAAAAGAGGGAAAACGTTTTTTGATCATATACCAGTTTTTACTTTGAGTTACAAAAGCAAGAAACTTTTTAAAGAAGACAAACGAGCTCCCGTCAGAAAGATTTCGCGGTGTTACAATTAAAAAAACAAAGATTTTTTGTTAGGACTTAAAACGAGTAGAAACAAGTATGTAAAAATAAAATTATTAAAAGTTATTTTTCTTGATTAAACAATTTAATTGTAGTCTCCTTTCGTATTAACACTAGTATTGGCTGACCAATCAAAAATGGTAAAGATACAGAAATCTCAGCACAAATTACGTAAAAATGGGCACATGCTTCAAATTTTGAACTATATGAACAACTCTGAATAACAAAAGAACATGTGATAACACATAGCAAAGCTTTGGCAATGCTTTCTGTTTTTACGTCCCACGAGTACCCTTTTTGAGATGTTTTGATGTGTTTATAGTAACCCTTGTTAATGCTAGCGACACAATGTAATGGTTGCCATGCCAATTAATACCTTAAATAAACTTCTTTTGTTGTTTTACCGCAAGTGCTTTTTAACATTTGTAGATCGACAAGAAATTAAACTTGTGTGCTGCAAGAACAGAGTACAAATGAAGCAAAAATGATCAAAAGACGAGAGGTTAAGAAATGAAATAAAAAAAATACAATATCTGTTACATAAAATTGGCGGCTTAAAGACTTGTTTATGTTTTGCGAAAATTACAATAAACCCGAAGTCATTTATTACATATTTGTTATGCAAATATTCCTTTTTGTTTTTTTAATTTTTTTTTTTTATAGTAGCTTAAGGTATTATTGAAATATATTGAAACGTCTGGTGTATTTCATATTATGTTTTTCCTTAAAAGATTTTCCTTCGCCAAGACTATTAGTAGTATACTTAAAACTGACTTACAATAGGATTATTATACAAAACAAAAAGAAACATTTTAGGTTGATGTATAGTTTGAAAACCGTAAGGTACACAGAATTCAATTTGAAAATCAACAGTTTGTTCAATGTATTCTCTTGGGACTTTTCTTTTAGCTTGTTTTGGTTGGGAATAAAAAAAAACTTTTTGGAGGGCGTTTCTTTTACCAGGTCGGAGCACAAGAAATCTTTCCAAGACCAAAGCCAATGCAAAATAAGCTGGTCCACAATTCATAACAGAAAAGGCATTTTTTTAAAGTACCTGAAAAACTAATAACCGTATACGTCTAACTGTAAAAAAATGAAATGTTTAATATTTAAGCCAAAAGGGGGAAATATTCATAAATATAGGTTTCAAAGAAACTACTTTTATGAACTATATTGCGAACAACTCCCGAAGAAGATTGAGTTCAAAATTTGCTAGCCAAGTTTCAAAAGTTACAATCAAATAAAATTCAAGAAAATGTTTGGTTTTAAAAGAGAAAGTCAAGTTTTGTCCTCTGGGTGTGAATTTTGTTGTTTCGGGAAACATTTATTCGCAATGAAGCGATTCAAATGTAAGAAAACATATTATACAATCGATATTATGATCCAGTTCAAACAAATAGTTCGACGTAACCAAACTTTAAAGGAGAACAGTTACAGGTAAAATTATCACACAAAAAAATATTGAAACACTAAGTTTATAAAGAAATTAATTTTGATCTGTAGTGATAACAATATTGGTACAGGAATATTCGTAAAAGAAAGCGAGAAAATTAAATTAAAATTTGTGAACAAGGCTAAACTTCGAGTTGTGTATTATAGTGAATTATAAATAAAGATTATATTATGTAACACTGAGGGTGGCAAATGCATTACCCTTTTTTTAAGAACCAGTAAAACTTTGCTCAGTCTAAATATTCTTATTTTTGAGGGCAATTTCAGCCTCAAAATGTTCTTATTTTGTTTCTTATTGTGGCATTTGCCATTAACGTCTTGCTATGTAAAAACTGCCGTGGGCCGTGCGCGCGTTCAATCAGCAAAGAAGTTTTTTTTCACTTTAAAGGTCTACAAGATTATAGTACATCACTGAATGGAAACTTTATAGTTTAGCATTCAACAAATAAACAAGTATCTGAAACTACAGATGTGCAAGTTGCAATGTGTAAAGTATGTCGCATATATAGTACATACACGGACAATCCAATTTTTTACTAATTAGTTATTCTCGATAAATTTCGATTTCAGCCTCAGTTTGTTCTTAATTCAGTGTTTTTATTTTTTGGGCGATTTCAGCCTCAGTGTTCTTATCAAGTTTGTTCTTAAAAAAAGTGTAATGCAAACAGCTGAAGTCGTTTTGTAGTGTTTAAGTTCACATCTTTGTTTTCGCTCTTTTTGTAGTGTTTACTCAAACAAATTAAAAGGAAAAGATTCGAAAGAAGAACAACTTAAATTTACAGAGGAACCCAGCGAGTGTACTTAGTCCTTAAAGTCGTCAATACTTTGCAATTATTTAGTTTTAAATGCATTTTGTAAGCTGTTAGTTGTTTAAAAGTAAACTGTGATTTTGATGATTACTGATAAGGTTTTGAAAAAACTCAACGACAGGTTAATTAAATTACCTTCTCAGTACTGCAGTTTTGAGCGGTATGGTTAGATCCATCTGCAAGGCTGACCGCAAAACTTGTTAAGACAAGCAGAACTGCAAGGAAACACTTAATTTCAATACGCTTAGAGGTACAAACTGGCAACTATTTTTTTTAAACCAGTTATCGTATTATCTTTTAAACTTTCCAATTAAGAGATAAAAGTTTTGCAAAACGAAGTCATAGTTTTGATTTTTAGCAAGAAACAAAGATACTCTTTTCAGCGCAAAGGGTTTTCAATTTTATGCAAATGAGCTACAAGTAACAGAGTCTAGAATTGTAAAGATTGAAAAAAAGTACATCAAAAGGATCAGCTATCCTGCATATGTATTTTGTGAGATATACCTGATATCATGATATCTTGTGTTCCTTGGTGTCAATCTTTGTTACAGTCGTAGAAATTTCTTTTTCAAGCGGTTTTCATCGGTAAGCAGGTTTGGTTTCAACGACTTGCTCTTGTGTCGCAATGATAAAAGATAGTTCGAGTGAGTCTTTCAAAAATAGGATTTTAATGAACCAAAAATAATTGAGGGGCTCAGATCGGAATATTAGTGGTTGCTTTACATTACCATTACAACGGTATTGTTCATATCTATGAATAACAATGCAAATACTTCGAATTTGTTGAGTAACTGTGCGACAATCGATTGTTTATCATAAACATACTTCGGCGGACCGTTCGTGTTAATAAGCTGCTTGACAAACAGATAAACCGCGCCTTTTCGAAGGAATCTCTTCTGAGAACAACCATTTAATAAAAAAACTTAGAAGACAATGGCTTTTTTTTCATTCTCAAAGCTTTGCATTGAAGCCAGAACACTGATGAGAACACGTACAACAACAATAGCCACAAAAGACAAAATAATGTGTAGTTAAATGTTAATATTCTAAATAACTTGAGTTTTCATATCTGCAAATGCGAAATCTTGCACCCTTCGACCAGTCATTATTCATTAAGATAAAATAAAACGATATTATATTTTTTTCTCAGGCGCAAACGGTTTTGCAGGTTACCGTCATATGCACGTGACTGCAAAATAAGAGCAAATTAAATATTTTGGCCAACAAAACATTCCTTCTCAAATCATTTGAATAATTGAAATAAATATTGATTTCAATTTTTATGACGTAGTAGTTGTAGTTTCATTGAAATCCGCTTTCCACTAGGTCATTTGTTTCATTAGGCTATATATGTGCACCACAACAGGCTGCACCTGCTTGATAATATATATCTGTTGTCCTTCAGTAGCATGTTCAAAAATGATAAAAATTCAAATTCAAATGAGGCCTAAAGCTACTGTTAAAAGATCTAAGTTAAAAGGTAATAATTTGAAGTCTAAAAACTTCTAAATTTTTTCTTTCCTTCCTGAAAATTTCCGATTTTTTACCGATTTACGGCATCATCAGCTTGATAGTAATGAGGGAGTAACATTAGAAATTTAAAATAAATCTCTTCTATGTATTCATGCTTAAGCAGGTTTCTTGTATTCTCTTATTAGCCTCGTCGTTAAGACAAAACAATTTTATGCACACTTATTACACAAACTTACCTCTTATCTTGCCTTGAGCATTCACACCCAAATTATATAGGTACGTCTCGTGCCTTGGCCGTTAGCTTATATCATTCCGAAATGCAAGTGGCCGCAACGACTGGACATCAACAGTGGCTCATTGAATGCAAACGTCCGTTACATTTTGCCGGGATTTCAAAACTGATCTCTGTGGCGTGAATCGCGTTTGAAGCGATGCTAAACAGCGGTTGTTATAGAGTGAACTGAACAGATATGTATTACAAAGTGCATTACAATGGATATAAAACTGATTGCATACTTTTGATTGTGGATTCAGCATGTTTTTGGTGCATTTACCATGTTGGTAATAAACAAGACTTTTCTTTTAATAACACCAATGAGCTCAATTTAAAAATGTCAATTTCTTTATCTGAAAACGTACCTAAAGTTAAATTGTACAAAGTCCTAAAACACCAACAAAAAATATAACTTTAACATCAGCAAACGTGTTTGATAACAATGTGTAGTTAATTGTTTCGTTTTTGTTTATTTAACCAATTTGCCATTTCTCCTTCATCGACAATCATTCTTTCTCCACAGTTGGTTCTCTCAACTACTCAAGGGTCCCTTGTCCTTTTTTCATTGTTTTCTTCTTCAGCTCGCCTTGTTTTTACTTTCGGAACAAAAGCGGTTTCTGGAGAAACTATCTTAGCTTTAGCTTAGGGGAGGACATAGGACAGAATTATACAGGAAATCTGATGTCACGCATTGATTTTACACTATCTTTGTGTATTATCAATTGGTCTCTGCACTTCTTGTTTAGGACAGAATATTAGCAAAATGACGCTAAAGTCTTTGATTAAATAAATTTCGTTTGTCAGTCACGCGCTACTAATCCTTTAGTATGCTGAATTCTTACCCCCCCCCCCCCCCGTTTGTAACTTCAGGTTTTGATCAAATTAGGGCGGGCAACGAATATTAACAATCGGAATGAACATGGCAAATCAGAAAGCGTAAAAATGTTTCACTGATATTCAAATATGTTCGCATTGATTATGTACATCATTCTGCCCTGAGCGTGGGTAGGTCTATCCAACTTTTAAAAACATCAACAATTAAAAGAGAAAACCGAACCGCTACACTGGGGACACACAAAGCGACTTTATACGCAAATCGTAGCCTGCGTAGCTCGCGGTCTTGTGAGAAAACGAAAAGAAGTCGAAAATCCGAAGGCCCGAGCAAATACAATCGAGAAGACTAGGAAAAAGACAAAAATGTTACTGTGGCGGGTGGGGATGGAAGGGGAAGGAGAATGATCCTTCCCCTTCCCCCCTCCACCTATAAAAGTAATTTTTATTCTCTCTCCAATCTTTTTGTTTTTACTCGTTTAGCATGTCGACCGGAAACAAAAGACGCTCGGAATTTCAACTTTTTCCGGCCGCCTTCTCACAAGACCGCGAGCAAAAAGTGCAGGCTGTGCAAATCGCAGCTAATTTCATTGCCTATGAAAATCAGCACCAATTTTGCAACAAGCTCAGAGTGACCTGTTTTCATTCCAAGGGAGAAATGAACAAGCAGCTCGCTGTGAAGAACGTGTAAGACTGTGTACCATTTAATAAAAGCATAGATACCACTCACAAGCTATTATATAGTACTTGTAGTAACTAAAATTGGCACGAAAACCACGTTTGTAGAAGGTTTTACCTTAAACTTAACTTAATAATGAGCCTGAGTGTTAGCAGACTTAAGCAGTTTTTTAGATAAGAACGTCAGAGCTAGGTCTAACGGGTTGGCTGCCTTGGCAAAGTCTTGTCAGCTAAATGGTGTTACGGTCTAAAAAACGACAGGGTTTACCCACTGACGGGTTAGCTGCCTCGGCTAGGTCTTACAAGCACGGCGAAACTCACGGACAGCTGTTTCGGTGTAGATTGTCAGGGATTATCCACTGACGGGTTAGCTATCAGAGCTAGATTTTATTTGCTTGGCAAAACTCACCAACAGCTGCTTCCGACATAGTGGAACATCAGAGCTTACCCATTGATGGTTTAGCTGCCTCGGCATAACTTGCTGTTAGCTGTTTCGGCACATATTGGTTCTCCTTGGCATGGCATAGCTTTATACAGGTTCGATTCTACACGGGATAATAAAGAACAACAAAAGCGTAATGCTTGTGGGATGTGGATGATAATCACATAAACAGATAGAACGTGCGTGCTAGTATCAAGTAGTTGCACTAAAATGAACACGAAAACCACGTTGGCATTAACTTAATTTCTGAAAACTGAGACAATATTGATCGTCCATGCTAGATACCTAGTTAGTTTTTTCAGTCTTTTCAATCAGTAAAATTTACCGCCAAAATTGATGGCATTTTAGGAAACATTACAAATCGGTGCATTTTATGTATGGAATCGCTTGTGTGTCCCCAATTGTTCTAACTACCGTTGTTTACGTTCATAAGTCTTCACTCGGGGCAGCAGATGAGTGCTTGATTCAAATTTAACAACACCCTTTTTTATATACACGAAAATTTTGCCGCGTAAGCTCGTCTTTTTGATGTCTTCAGTCTAAACTTAACCACAATTATGAAAATATTAAACTTATTAAAAACATATTAAATAATTGCTATTTTTTTAAAAAATACTTTACTTTTAAAAAAGTAGTTTCTTTGACTTTGGAGTATAATAATGAACTTTTTACCTTATATGTGTGACTTAAAAAATTGAATTTTCGCTCTAGCTCAATTTTTTAGCAAATCGCAGCCTTTTCCTAGAAAAGTAAATGTTTCTATAAAAAGCGAGTACTCTAGCACAACGTTAGATTACACTTCGGATTCAGAAACAACAGACAGTCTCGGTTTCCATCCCTGATAATCGCGCTTTTTTTCTCGTTTCTTTACAATGCCATTCGGTAAGGTTGTTGACTTTTCTTTCACGTTTTTCTTCCCCTGTAACGCTGCGTTCACGTCATCAACAGGTTTTGCACGTTTTGCGACCCAAATATCCTCAAAAGGTTGGGATATATCATTACAAACATTATCGCTGTTGATAACCTCACTGACGACTTGAGCCTTAATGGGATGACGTTTCTGAACAGGACTGCTTCGCGGTTGTTTATCAGTGTCATCACTATGGCAACAATGATGCAATGATTTTCCATTTACGCGCGGTTTTTGTTTTGGGGGAGAATGAACAGTGGCTGGAGTTAAAAACTCTTGTCGCAGCGTATATAGATCAATGATATTTTCGTCATAACTTTGCCCAAGGCTGCGGCTATCAAAATAAGAAAAGGACTTTGATTTGTTAGTGCACGAATCTCCATATCTTGTATCTGGGCTAGTAGGGGTGCAACCAGTTTTTGCAAGAGGACCGTGAGCTTCGCGGCTTTCAATAGCGGGACTTCGTTGGCTGTCGGAACGTAAATGCTGGGAAAGATCTTCTCCATCTTCTGAGACGCTTTGGTTACTAGGACTTTGCTGACGAAATGTCGTGAAGCTCAATTTACGCGAACTAAGTCCATTATCAAAGGAGCTGAATGAACTAAAAGATACTTCGTCCTCAGAACCGCTGCGGTTTTTCATTCTATATTCATCTAATACGTTCAAAATATCACGTGTATTGTCATTTTCGTCTCGGTTTTGGTTAGAAGCAGTTTCTGTCTCATTGTTGTCATTATCAAGAATTCCGTTGTACATCGGTACGGATAGCAGTGGTCGAGATTCTCTTTTAAAACTAGAGTTTGTCGTCTGGGATGTTTGACTTGTTAGGCTGGCGGTACGAGCTGGTGGATATCTGCGAAGTGAACCATGACTTCTTATCGAAAGTGAGCGCGTAAATCTTGGCTCAGGTTGCACTAGCATCTCATTTACGGACTTTTCCCTGTCAAATTTTAAAAGTTTTGCCTTCAATCTTAGGCGTCTGGCAATGATACAAGTCACGTAAATAAAAATACCTATCAGGAAAGTCGCAAAAAAACACCCGCCGAAAATAGCAATGTAAAACCATACTCTCGTGTCACATTTCCAGCGCGTGTGCACGTTGTTGGCATTAATAAGAGACGAAGAAGCCATAACCTCGATCACAACGCGTTCTTGAGAACCAAACAGTAAACGCGCGTCACATGTTTGACCCGGCTGTGCAGCACATGTGAATAATGTCGGCCTGACATCATACAATACTCGATTCACATATAGAGTTAAATGTAGTAGCGATAACGATTTTACACCAGATATATGTCTGAACAATATGTAGTAGTTGTCTGATTCCTGGACTGACAGCTCGTAAGAAATCTTTGTGGTTTTACCACTGTTTGAAGTAATGGCATCACGCTGTGTTTTTTTGCTCGCTCCTTCACCGTGTCTTAACTGGACCGCAGTTTTTATCCAGTTGTCTAATCTTTCTCGTCCTCTTAAGATTATAAGCTTAAAGTAACTGTCCGACTTAGCTTTTATTAGAACAGAAGAACCTTCAAGAAAATAGAATGCTTTATACCAATATTGATTCTCTACAACATAAACTTGAGTAGAAAGATTTGAGCGTTTCGTATGAGTACTCAGTTTGAGCGTTGACAGAATCCGTAGTCTTCTTCGGCTCATGTCGTTCTTTAACGTTACTCCTTCACAAAACAAAGTCGAAATGGACAAAGCCCGCATGTCGCCTTCTCCAAGTTCATATTTCTGAGGAAAAATGTCAGAAGAATTGATTATTTGAAGAACAATCGAAGCTGCCACCAATGCAATTGCTGCTGTACAAACCAAAGAGCAAACACAGATTTTCAATCGATATCTGTGATAATTCAGATACTGTTCTCCAAAATCTGGATTTCCGAGATGAACAACTGTGCGGTTTTCAAGGGTCATAGCACTAGCCAACATGGAAGATGGTAATAACTTGCTGTCGTTTAATACTCACAAATCTTTCCACGACAGCCGAACGGCAAGTACAGTTAAACAGCGCATCTGCTAAGTGACGAAAGAGGAACATGGGAAATGAAGGGCATGTTTCTACTCATTCACACGGCTATCAGTTCCTTGTCATTTTCATTGACATTTAATTTGTCACATTACCGCGATACTTGAAACATCACCGAGATCTTCAAAAGCTCATTACTTCTTGTTTACTCAAGAGCACGGGAAGTCAAGTGTTACAGATACAATCGAACCAAACTTATGAAATGAAAAGATATTTTTTGTTCTCGAAAGCTAAAATATTAAACACCTTAGTATTATATCATAGCTCTACTAATTTTCCTTCTCGTACGTCATAGCCGAAAATTGTCAATACATCTAAAAACCATACTGTCAATCGCTGTCAATCGAAGTAATTAAATATTGTTATCTTTGTTGACGTCTGTGGATAGCTCTATTTGTGTAATCCGCTTTTAGATACAAGCTGTTGGCCCAAAGACATTCAACAACCCCTGCTAAGGTTGGATTATTCTATCACAGGTCAATAGGTTAGAAAGAAAAAAAAATTTAAGTGTTAATACAAATTTCATTTGCATGCAATGTATTATTTTGGTTAACAGCGAGGAATGATGAACTAAATTCACGAGGACATCTAGTCCTATTTAATAGAACAGGATCTACGCTTAACCGGCGTTTCATGCTTTACAGTATTAAGGCTGATATTTTGGACTGTGGGTCTTCTAATCTCAGATGACATGGTTTCATTGGCCATGTACTTTTCTACAGGATTGTTCTTGTCAATCCGTAGTTTTGCTTTTCAGCGAACGAAAATGATACATTTGGACTATTGACCCTTCGTAACACGTAGTATTTCGTGTGCCAATCGTTTTTTAGTCTATTTATGTTTGAGTAAGGATTAAGTTACAATGCTATAATGAACTGACGAGGCCCAGGTGCTAGGACGATGAGCTGTCTACCATGTTGGTTAAGCGACGAGCCGCATGTAGTTCTTTTTTTAATCAGTCATTCATTCACTAGTTTTGTACAAACAAAAGGTTCAATTTTTAATCCGTTCTCCTGTTTCCTACCTTCTCCAAAACGATGTTTCAATAAATTCTATATTTAGGCTAAGCATTTTTCTCTGTTGAAAAACCTGAAAAGTATTTTGTAACCGACATAAACTCTTCCTTGGAAAGAATTTACTCTATGGGGAATTTTGATTTGCCCAGGTTTAGTTTTAGAGTTAGCTGGCTTTTCAACAACTCAGCCCTGAACGTTACATGAATTACGTTATATTACGTTATAATGCGAAAACCTTGTAACATAAAACTTATGAATATGAGTTATGTGGTGATGAAAAAAGTTGAATTGCAATGAGTTGCATTGAAAATTATTTAACAAAGCTAAATAAAGCAGTTTCCTTTTTTCTCCTTTGACCCTGTTGACAGCAACGGATCGCCTATTATAAAAATAGGCAGTCTTAGACTGCATGTGGCTAGTGCTGCATACGTAATTATTAGATTGTCGTAGAAAACAAATACT
>JAOEHV020068046.1:0-12849 GCA_025447995.2 Isaurus tuberculatus
TTACTTCACCTCACCTCGTGGTCAGCTAGGGATTGCGGATTATTGTGGATTATTGCGGATTTCTATCTAAAATTTGTAATTTTTGGCATAATGTTTATTCATCAGTTTCTTGGGACAAGCTACCAAACTTGTTTCTGACTGTCGCAGCACTTTCCTTTCTTTCAGAAACTTCTAGTTATTATTTTAAACTGAACTTGAGAGATCTGGAACTAAAATTTTTGGTTTAATGACAACGTGACGTCACATTTAGGAATTCTATTGCCCAACAAAACAGACTATTAACAAGTTTTAAAAATATTCACTTTATTAAAGAGTTACAACTCTGACAAATAACAAAACAATTACTCTTTTTTCAATCTCGAAAAAGTTTTTTTTGATTATTCAACTTCATTTTGCGTTCGTCGTTTTGCATCCAGTGCTTAAGAAAAAAAGGATAAAGCAACAAATAAATTACAGCTTACTTTGTTTCAGCTTTTAGTGAATTCTAAAAACTCCTTTTCATCGAGTTTTTCATAGATTTTATCTTAAAGATCTGTTTAACCAATTCGCTTGATACTTTGGTTGTACTGCATGCAAGAAGATCTTCAAACCAATATCGCTTGAGCGGCAACACTTGCTTTTCTTCTTTTTGATCCGCTCTTATTACCATGATTATCATCAAACGCGTCTTGACTGTTAGAGATCTCAAAATCTGCAGACTGAAGAAAAAGAATGGACTTATCAACCATTGATAATAATATCAACTCTGGAAAAGGTGGGGTAATTGATTACCAAAAGGAGAAAAATCAGTTAACACCATGCTTGCGATCCAAGTAATCGGAAACTAACCCTTCCTCTTTCCATGGTTTAAATTGCTTTTTCGTTGGCTATAAAATTAACTGACTATCTGACTCTTATTTATTACCATCTAAAGAGCCGAATTGAGGCAACTCGTTTAAAGTTTTATTGAAGTGAAATAAAAATTTTCTTTACCGATTCAGGAATATTCTTTTGTACTTTAAAGATAATTTGAGCCAGAAAACCTTTTTATAAATAATAATGGTGCGCCAGAATCCTTTTAAAATATACAAGCGCTTGGTGCTATTGAAACCTAAAATTAATAACGGAACAGCATATAGTTTCCCAAGGTAAGGTCACAGGGTTTGTTTGTTCAGCTCGAAGGACCCCCCGTTTTAAACAAATCGATGGGAATGCAGTATGAAAATCATAGAAGTTAATAATACACATATAACTACATGTTAGACACAAACCTGGTCCACTAGCGAAATAGCCCGCTTCGCGATACGCTGAGATTTTCTTCTACCTGGTGTCATTTCTGTATCATTATCGCTCTTGGTGGGCTGGAAAGGTAAAACAACCAATGTCGATCTAAGTCACAATTGATACACCTGCATATTGTGTTTCATAGTATTTTTGCACTTATTCTATCGAGTATGGGGAAGAATAATCTGCAAAATGTCTTCCTTAAAACCACAGGGTCCCATGCACTTTCGATCCCCGGTTCTGCCGAGATTTTGACATTTATGTATTGACCTTCTTTTCTGCCAAAACTGACTCTGCTTTCCATCCTTAGAGGTTGGAAAAACTAGTACTAGCTTCTTCCCATTGCTGACCTGGAATTGATATGTGTGCAGTCCAAGGGATATTAAGGACTCTCATCCGTGATAGCGTTAGTTTGAACATAAGCCATTATTTTCTCACACTTTACAAAGAACCCTTTGCTTCTTTTTGATACTCGTTTTATTCTAAACAGAATAACTAAATCGATGCCGGTCAAATGATAAATCAAAACAAGTTTTAAAATGCTAGCACCTAAGGTAAGATAAATAGCTGGTTGCTGCTTGCTGCTTGTTGCTGCTTTGCTGAATAAAATATTTTTCTTTTTAAGAAAAATGACAAAATCTCGTGTTGAATTGAATTTCTTTCTTGGCTTACCTTTGGTGTCCGTGGTCTCAGTTTTCCAGACACGTCCATCTCTGAAGCTTTCTTTACAATACTGTTGATACCCTAACAATATAATTTATGCTACTGCTAGTTAGTAAAGCTGAACTAACGAAGAAAGGACACTGCATGCTATAAACTTGAATACATATTTGAAAGATTACCCATGAAATACCTTTAAAGCCCTTTTCGAAAACTTAGTTTTAACATGTGTAAAGATTCTTATATACTGTTCACTCCTGAAGTATCTTTTCACCATATGTGTCATAACCCTACATGGCGACCTTGCTTGCCATGAGTTCCTGTTGCTCAGTAGTAGAGCGTCCGACAAGTGTACGGAACACCATGTACTCCAACATAAAATTCGTATTTCCCTACACCCATGCAATATCCATTATTTATTTAATTTATTGAGTTGGCATATCATTATTATTATTATTATATGTTTCCATATACTGTACTTGATATGACCTTGTTTTCTGATGCTGAATTGATCTCCTCTCCCGCATTGTTGTTTTGTTTTTTGGGCAACAATGTCCCAGAGAAGTACTTTTTCAGGCTTTCTTTTTTGACTTTTCCTTTATTAACTATTTTTCCAAGCCTGTTAGATAAAGTCAAAGTCTCATCAATTAGGACAAAAAAAAAGTCATGTAGTTAAAGAAAGTCAACAAATTAATATATATCATTCATAGACATCTTACCTTTTTCCCTTCAAGGCCGACTTTACAAAGCCTTCTTTTTCCAGTCTGTGTAAAAGTCCATTTGCGACACTCATTTCTGTTCCTGCACCCACATAAAATAGAAATAACACAGAACTTGTTACACAACAATTAGACGTCATCTTCCTACTCTCTTACGGCTATCATTAAAGTAAAAATTTCAACCAACAGTATCTTACCAAGACGTCGTGCAAGAGTTGTAGGAAGAATCCTGTTCATCTCAGTTGAAGCAAGCAACGCTCGTCGCCAGAGACATGTTGCCTGATGGAACAACAAAAGTAATTGAAGTATGTATATAAGAACTAGAAAGTTATGTGGAATACTTTAGTATTCAACAACTAGGGTAACCGCCGCCTGGTTACCCTAGTTGGTAAGCTGCCAGTCTATTGGGCGGGAGGCTCGGGTTCGATTCCCGGCCGGACCAATACTTAGGGTCTTAAAATAATTAAGGAGAAAGTGCTGCCTTTGCTCTAACATCTGCAAATGGTTAGACTTTCGCGTCTTCTCGGATAAGGACGTTAAACCGTAGGCCCCCGGGAACCCCGTAATTGGATCTTGGATCTGTGGGTGTTTCCCGGCCCCTTCTTCGGGGAAAAGCAAAATAAAAAATAAAAAAATTCCTTTACAAATAGTTTATTGAAATCATAAAATATTTGGTATCTTAAAAATGAAACTTATCTAAACCAAGTGCTAGATAACAAAACAAGTGCTATATAACAAAGCAACAAATGTAGAAATAATCTGTGAAAAGTTTTTGCTTGCCTGAAGATTTACTGGGTCCAGTTTAGTAAGAAGAGGATCTGTGCATTTCTTTTCTTCTTTCTGCAAAAGAGGAAGATAGAGAAGTGATCAAAGATGTTACTCAATGAATTAAGATCATTTCAATGTCCGGTTCCGAGGGAGTTCGATGGTGTGGGGGCTGTCTAATCCTTGAGTGGCTTCTTTTGAACAGTTACATACAGCGTAATGCTAATAGTCTGAAGTGAACTAAAATTGAGAGAAATCTTTAAAAACCAAAAGTTTTCCGGGAAACGAACCCTCTAAAACTTACCCTTTTGGCAGTTGTTTCATCCCTTATATATCCCTCCGCAAAAAGTGATTTAACTTGGTGTCCTCTATTCTCCTCCCATCCCCTCCCAACCATTTTTTTGAAAGACCTAGATCTGGCTCTGAATTTGTTTACCTCGGCACAAACTACACAAATATGTAGTTCAGGTGCTTCATCTTCCTCCAGAATTCCAAAACATACAGCATGTTGCCAGTTATCACAAACTCCACATAGAATCATCAAGCCGTCATCCTGTGAATAATAATAACTGCAGTTAAAAATACACGGAAGCATGTAACACTGTTTATGGCAATATTATGAGTCATGCATTCATGCAGGAATTTCATGGGGCAAAATTGATATATGTAATACAAGCTATATCTAATCAAGGCCTTCCCTTGCTGCCATCAAGGGTGACTAACTGCAATTTCAAGCGATTTCTGGTAAATGTTAAGAAATTTTTTTTCGCCTAAGTGCAATTTGAGGCGACTAATTCGTCCCTTTATCCTTTATCAATATGTTAACGAAACATGTAAGTGAGTGCCTAGCGTTTCGAACGATTCGGCATCTTATAATTGACAAATCCAATGAGCAATCGAGCAATCGAGCAGTCGAATATTGTACCAATATTCAAAGTCTAGCTCGTAGCATAAGCTAAATATAGGAACAAAAAGTTCAGTTAATCGTGCCTTACAAGGTAATATTGAAGTGCTGATTAAATTTACAAATTTTTCAAAGAATTGCAAAGTTTGAGTATCTTAAAGATCAATTTAGAAATCTTGTAAAAATGATTTAACAAGGTATCTATTTTAGCCGCAATATTACAAACCTCGTTGTAGCCGCAAGGACATTTAACCGAGATGATGTCACTCTGGTCTTGTGTCAACTGACTGTCAACAGGTGTGGAAGTACGAGTATTACATCCTCTAGCAGTATCCTCTGCTCCTAAATGAAAAAAGTTTCAAATTTACAATGTTGCTCCGAGTAAAGAATTTCGAAATTCAGCGGAAATATTTGTTTGGAACCCGGAGTCCACAAGGTCGGTTCCGGAATCCGTGCGCTGGTATTCGGAATCCGCGAGCTGGGATCGTCGTGGATTCCTTTACATAGGCTAACAATATGAATAAATTACCCTCGTTGCTCTCAGGACGCGTTAAACTGTTTGACTTATTTCTTAATGCTGAGTCCTGTTAGAAATCCGAGTAAGAATGTTATCAGATTTTTTCATTGTTTTTCTTTTCAATTAATTTCGTGACTGTTAAAGATTTTGCATTGTGTCCACCAACAGACAGACAGTGCAACAACATGTGCCTATGTTGGTGAGAGTACGGCTCGACGCATCTTAAGCCTGGTTCACGTAAAACTGCAGACGATCGCATTTGATCGGCAATCGAATTGCATTTGCAGCAAACACTATAAAAATGAATTTGCTAGAACCCTCATGAACTACTTTTTTTCAAAAACTGAATTAAATTTAAAGAAGGGGATAGTTAGTTTCTAACCTGGAATGTTTGGATTTTCCAAAGGCGCATCCTCGCATTCCATCACTTCTGATTCTTTACCTAAGATTAGAATTTACTTACCAGATAAGAATTTTTTCAAAAAATTATGTCCACATCTAGTATGACTTTAGTTGGTCCAAACGATATGGATAAAACGATATGCTATATAGCCCTTTATTCAATGCATGTCTAAAGAATTTTAATATTTAAAAAAAAAAGTGTATCAGCAAGTATTTTTGCCATTCAGCTGTTTTGCAACTATATATTCTTATCGAAACAATAGTCAATATGTTTACAGGCAAAAAACGTCATTTCAATTTCCTCGCGCCTCAGATTCATTTAATATTTGTTTTCTTTCATTTCACTTTCAGCTAAAGCTGTTTCCTCCTATTGACGAACACATCAATAACCATTATTTCACCTGCATGTTCAATAGCAGAAATATTAAAACCGGAAATTTACCAAATGAATTTTTTTCTTTTTTTGAGTTAGATGTTTAGAAAAAAGTCGAGGTTTCTAACTTTACCATTTTAAAATTATAACAAGTTACATTTCATGTAAATGTATACCTGTCATGATTTTATCGGGTTTTGTGGTTGTGATTTCGGATGATGTTACCGGTACTTCTTGTTTAGCTTCAGATTCATACTCTTTCGATATCTGTCGAGAAAAACGAACATTATTTCAAAACTTTTGTTTTATGGTTTAACGTTTTTAAAAAGTGGTATAGAAAAAATTATTTAATTAGGTTGACACTTCGATTGTTTTGCTTCTATGAAGGCTGTTTATTCTCCAGTTGTATCTGGGGTCGTATTAGAATTATCATAAGATTCGTACTACTAAGACGTTATACACCTGCCCCATAAAACAGATACGGCAGATAAAAGTGACGTATGTTTGATTTATATTTAGTTCAGGCTGGTTTCCATTTAATCGTAACTGTCGTAAGTGTTGTAACAGATATCTCATACAACCTGTGCAGCTCAATGGAAATTAGGCTGACCAAATAAAATGTATCTCATATGACTGTATTTTATCTGTCTATATGTCGTATGAGGCTGCCATGTTAGGGATTTCTTAAAGTCGTACGGGTCGTATGCGAAATTTGATACGACACTTGGAACATATTCGAGTATCAAACCAGCCTTGAGCGTCTTTCTCAAACTGAGTCTACAAAGCGAAAACGAATATTTAAAACTTTGTGATATTTATTTGATTACACTGAGTTATTTTCTAACATATTTGGATTAATGTTTGTGTTTTTAGTGATTATTAACTTAGAATTATAGTTACCTTTTTGTCCTTTGCTGTTTCTTCGGGTCCCTCTTCGCCATTCTGTTGAGACCTTTCTTGGTCTTTTTCTTTCTGATCTTGTTCATTAAAATTTTCAATTCTTTTTTCAGTCAATGCCTTTTCTTCCTCTTCTTCTTCGTTTTCCATCTTTTCATCTCCATTCTCTTCCTCTTCATCTTCTTTCACCTCAAACTGATGGCAGTCAGTTTTAATGCGGAGCTTTACCCTTTGTACGGACAGGGAATAAAATAAAACTTGGTTTCGAGAGGTTACTGAATGAACTACCGGTAAAATTATTTTCGTAATGTAAAAAATAGCTGTTAACATTTTAATAAACGGTATAATAATTTTAGTCATCCAAAGAAAGGCCTCCGTTCCACAGCAAACCAGTGGACCAACATTTCTTTGGAGACACCCCCCCCCACTTCCTACCCCGATGTTACTCTGGAGAATCCACCCCCCTCCCTTCCCTTCTTCCCTCTTCCTCCCCGACGTTTCTCTGAAACCCCTCTCCCGCTTCCTTTGAAAAGTAAGAAAATCAAAGATAATTTTAAAAATCCTGAAAGCGCGACTGTATTTGATAGAATAATCTGGAAAGAACTAAACTAAGTGCGGGGTTAAAATTAAAACATTAATTCTTTTTATACCTTACCGCTATATTTAATTAAGTTTTAATTTTTACTTTTCGCATTCAGGAATTGTCAGCAAGCTATGATTTTTTCCATTTTTTCCTTACAGAAATGTCTTGTCCACGCACAAGTCCTACCTCCCTCAAACGAAAGTCTGCATTTTTGCTGAACATATACAGTTCGATATTGGCGAAGCAACTCAAAAGAAATTTTGAGTTGAAGTCTTTTTTACTTTTACTACAAAATATTGAACGCTAAAAACTCACGTGTGGAATGGCTGAATCATCAAGGTAAATGTTTGTTTCAAGCGTTTATATATGCGAAAAAGAACATCGTGTTAGTAATTATGTATACTCGGCAAAGTTTCAGTTTAAAGTATTAACTTTAAAAACTGTACACATTTTTTAGAGTTTGGCCTTACAGCCTGGAAATGAATTTTATATCAGCTATAAGTTCTACATTCTACCCAACCACAATGAGTGGTTTGGTCAAGTGTGCAGAATGTTAGATGGAAAAATTCCTAGGATAGTTTCTAATTGGGTCCCAGAAAAAAGGAGGAGGGATTCGGAAGACCACAGATGACATGGAAAAGGACTGTTATGAAAAATGTTGAAGAAAGCAGAAGACATGGAGTCCAATCAAGAGACTGGCCACTCAAGACGGGGCTATATGGCGGCGTTTCATGGTTCTATGTGCGACCTCGCACGGAAAGAACTAAGGCCTAAGCTAAGGTAAGTTCCACACTTGCTATCAGACAATGGCTGTGCTCTTTTTGTACATGAAAGGTCATCAAGTTATTTTTTCGTTAAATTGGAAGTTCTGAATTTCTTAGATTTAACGCTATTGGGGTTGTTTTCCTGTTTTTTTAATTGAACAGTTCTTTTTCTGAATTTAAAGTTACTGTCACATTTCTGTTTAGACCACCTGACTTTTGCAAAAAGGGAGTTTAAAAGTTTTCTCTTTAGAGAAATAGAAAGATATTTTTTACCAAGAACCGTACAGGTAACTCAGTAGTTGACTGTACGCAATTTTCGTACCATCCGTGCACCCTTATACCTCCAAGCACGAATGGGTATTTCAAAACTAACCAGATGTACCAAATCTTGAAGCTTAAAAACGTACCGTTGACACATCACCAACTTTTATATTCATTGGATCCTCAAGGAATGCAAATGAGTCATTCAGTGATTCCTAAAAGCATGAAAAATTTTTAAATTCTGTTTCAAGTTGGTACCTCAATGGCGAGAAATGTAAAAAGGAAATTTGCTAAAAGCTTCAATGAGAGCGTTTTAATGACAGACCTTAAATCCAGGTGGCTGATAATCAACAGGTGTATCTGGAACAATATAACAGAAATTCAAAAAAAATTCCGCATCAGAAAAAAAGCTTTATCAAAAAGTATGAAAATTAGCTACAAATTTACTTAAAAAATGCCTTACCTTCGTCATAATATAATAATTTCATCGTCATCATAACTTCATCTGTTAAGTAAACAAAAGGAGCTTAGTCAGTATAAAGTTGTGCTGTCAAAGTTTGTAAAACAAGTCAGATTCTAGAACAAATATGCTTTACCTGGGAGAGATTTTAATGTTTGTGTCAATAATATGATGGTCCTGAAAAGATAAGTTAACGTAATTTTAAGTTGAGCCTCGTATGGGCAGCATCGGTACTTATTTTGATTCACTTAAGTTTTGTTAGCAAGTAGAATTTGAGTAATTAATAAATTTGTTTCATTCTTGCGATAACTGATTTGCCGCTTGAAGA
Organism: Isaurus tuberculatus; assembly: GCA_025447995.2. Classification (NCBI taxonomy): domain Eukaryota; kingdom Metazoa; phylum Cnidaria; class Anthozoa; order Zoantharia; family Zoanthidae; genus Isaurus; species Isaurus tuberculatus. The sequence continues at coordinate 8,897 of JAOEHV020068046.1, forward strand.
AATCTTAGCTGTTCATGCAAGAAAAAAAACGAAAAGTGTATCTCTTACGCTTTCAAACCATTTTCTGTTCACTACTACACGTAAGAGAGAAGTGTAGAACTCAGTATAGTCTTATATGACTATACTCTTATACTTTACTCTTAAGTAAAAAAAAATAAGCTGCTCCGTGTGCGTCAACTGAATAGTTCCTTGGAATTAATAATTTTGAATACTTTTCTTTCAATTTCACGTCCATTAAATTACATCTTATCATAACTATCTAAGAAAAGTTACCTCAGCAATCTTATCGTTGCTTTCTTTGTCTCTCCTTCAGTGTAGGCGCTTGCAATTTTACTTCCATTCCTAAATAAAGCAACAGAATATTTATAACATAACGTTTTAGAACAGTCCGACAAATTTAAAAACTTAATGGTTATACTTTATGTTTCTTATGTTTCACTGTTGTTTCACTGCTATAGCAAGTCCAGTGGACCATGGTGCCGGGGCTTATGACCGGTTTCTGTTGTATTAAGCATATGAAACAAGTTTTACTCTCCTCTATAACGGACGCTATAATCCATTCAGGGATACAATTTACCTGAAGATACTCATTCCCTCCTTGTTATATGAAAACTATGGAAGCAAAAAAAAAAACAAACATCAAGTTAATGAAACAATATAGTAAAGATCGACAATTTAGGGACGGAACATTAGAAAAGTTATGAGGGGAGGGGCGGGGAATTTTCAAGTCGCATGAATTTTTTTGCTTTGATGTTTCCCTCGCATGAATTTTTTTTTTGTCAAGATGTTGAGCACAAATATTTTTTTTCTTGAAGTAACACTAAAATGTGTGAAAGGCCATTGCAGGATTTTTTTTTCTGGGCTACTCTGCATGTATGGATTTTTTTTTCACTTAGTTTTCCTTGCATGAATTTTTTTTTTGTACTTCGCCCGCCTCCCCCCCCCCCCATAACTTTTCTAATGGTCCGTCCCTTATGGACCAAATGTAAGTATGCACAATAAAGCGAAAGTGCAAAAATAACCAGAAAAATTTCCTTGCTACCCCCTACATCAGTTATATTAGACATTTAGCCTATATTCATTTTGATGAGTTCTCTTTACGAAGAGATACTCTATCCGTAAGGCTTTTATTCGTAATGGTTAGAAATAAGACATATCCCATTTTTTCGAGTGCGAGTATTTGTGATTCTATGAATTTCCGATTAAATGTATAATACGTAGGAGATAGTGTAAAAATATTGCAAAATAAACTAAACAGGTACTGACCTTAAATGTGTAGGACTCAATGACGGTCTAAGAAAGAAAAATAAAACCTTAAAAAGAATTTCTTGTTAACAATAACATAAGTTGCGGCTTTCGGTTTGGATTTTCTTGCGGAGATTTTGCTTGGGTTTCAATTTTCCAAGACACTGTCGGTCACATGCCAACAGATTACCAAAGGTAAATTGGAGTTACTGTGTGATTGACTTAGCCGATCTAAGGTCCAATACCGCAGGTATTTTAGCTCGCGATCGGAAACTATCACGGGTAATTCTTTTGTATATTTTGACGTATCCATAGAGATTTGCCGTGGGCGATTTCACTCAGGGTTTATCGGTCATGCTCATAAAACAAAATCCTGTGTACTAAAAGTTCATTACCCACTCGAAAAAATGCTAGTGTTTACGCAGCCATAATTTTGCTATCGTTCTGACGGGTCACGATGTCTAAGTGTCCCCCCATTCTTCGTTTAAACTTATTCGAAGTATATTAGCTGCGGTCACAGTGCTTTTTTCACGTGGGTAATAACCAGTCTTCTGGATAATTTTTTTTCTTCATTTTCAGTTTTCATACTTACATTATGCAGAAAAAGAACGTTCGGAATGGTAAGTTTATAATTTACTCAATATATTATTTTTTTTTAACTGAATTTATGTTACATATTATATTCTTATTCTATAATGTTCGAGATATACAAACACATGAACTTACGTCGGGGTCTTCGGGATCGACGTAAATCTGCAAAACACATCTAAGTTAGTTTACCAAAATAAACTATTAAACTCAATATAGTCAGAAAAAATAATAACAATAGAAACACACAAACATATATTGTCCAGTATAATAATAATGATTAAACTTTAAAGGGTAGAAAGCGGATGAGTAGCCTACAGAGTTGGATGACGGAGAAAGGAGCCGAATATCAGGGAGCAGGACTTGTGCAGATCAATGTCAAAAGATATAGAGGCGTGGCATATCATGATCGCCAAGGGCTTAGTAATTGGCACCTAGAGAGAGGAGAAACTTCAGAACTATTTTTTGGTGTCTAAAACTTGTTTCAGCCCCTCTCCCCCCCCCCCCTTTTTTTTTTAAAAAAAAGCAATAGTAATAGCCTCTAAATGTTTTAAAGAAATTTAAATATTTTTATTACTATCTACTAATATTTTGGAAAGCAGTCATATTCACGTAGAGGATATCTAGGACGCATAATCTCTGACAGTTTTGAGTTGGTTAAAAATCTTTTGTTTAAATATTTTGATTTTCAAAAATTTAAGGAGATTTTTAAAGTTATAAGTATTAACGTCGTTGATGTCGTTGATGGTCTTAGTGTTGATAACTTTTGCTTTTTATTTGGGCAACCATTTCTACATACAGCTTAAAATGCCCAAGCCGTTTCTTTTTGCTGAAAACACCAATGGTAGCTAAAGGTTATCAAGAATCATTGTTAGGGAAATCAGGTTTGCGTAGCGGCAATCACTCGCGCCCCTCACCTATACGACCCGGGTTCGACTCCCGGGCTCCGCATGTGAGCTCAGAGATTTTTCGATCTCAATCTGACTCCGAGGGTTTTTCTCCGGGTTTTCCTCTCTCAGCAAAAATCGATTCCTTGCAGAAGTTGCAACCTTTGTAAGGGACCCAGTGTCCTATTGTTGTTTCTCCCAAGTGTTGCTATCTAGAACTTTCATAAGTAAATAAATAAAATTAGATATGCTTATTTTCAAATGCAAAGTTGATCATTGACCTTCCAAAACTAATTACAAATGGTTTAAAGTACGTTACCCCAACAACAATGTTCTTGAGCTGCAAAAAAAAAAAAAAAGTAAAATAAATAAAATAAAATGAAATAAAATAAAATAATAACAATAATAATAATCAAGTTAGAATAACGTTTGTTTGCTGATATGCAATAAAGACATGCATTTTTTAACGATGTTCTCAATAGCTTTACTGCCCCAACTAAATACAAAGTATAAGTAAACTTTATTATTTACTTTTGTTTAACTTGTTGTTTGATACCAAAGCACCTAGAGTGCTCGACCTCATGGACACCAAGGCTGAAAATTAATCACTTCCTACCAAAATCACTTAACTAAACAAAAAACAAAGACCAATAAAGGTAAACTCACCAACCATTTGCTTTAGGAACTAAAAATAATTACAAAATTCATTACATATTTTCTAAGTCATGTTTGATTCAAATTTAGGTTCAATACAAACACCTTTTAATCGCGTCTAGCAAAAGTGTCGCACTTTTTAAAAAGAAATGATCTAAAAATAGAGCAAACTTACGTATTTCTTGTCAAGTGCATCAAAACACCCCTTGATCCTGTTTTGAAACAGCAAAAGATGCATGGCTTTTCACTTTTTTCTTTAATTCTGCATCTGTTTATAACTTACCATAAACTCGTGTAAAAGTGATAAAATTTAAAAACTGAGTTCAATATATCTTAAAGAAATAATAATATATGGCAAAAAAGATCCAAAAAAACTATGAAAAAATTTATAAAAGACTAAAGTGTTCACAGTTTTAAAGATTTTCAAAATTACTTGCTTCATTATTATATAGAACAGTTCCTAAAAAGAATTTCAAACTGTGAATGCGGCTTAACTCACCACTGGATAACCTGACATGCTCCTGGACAAGCGCTGTCGTCCTTGAGAATTTTCAAGTTCAAATCTGATTTAAGAAAAAA
>JAOEHV020068155.1:3042-16489 GCA_025447995.2 Isaurus tuberculatus
AATGTAGAACTCCTAACCTTAACGATTGAAAGTGTTAAAGATGGAACTCGAAGCAATGCATAACTGCTAACCTCAGCACTACTCAAGTTAGAGCATGCGTAGTGGTCAAAATACAATCGCAGCACGATGACAATCTCAGACCACTACACCGGTTTTAGGTTACACATGAAACCGTTAAGAATTTAAAATTTATGAAGACTTTATAAGGAAAATAGAATTTTATATTTAAAAGGAAAAAAACATGAAATATCGATCTTAATAAGATAAACAAAACAAACTTGCCCCTTTTGCGTACGTTTGTGCGTGTTTTTTCCGTTGTTTCCACCATTGCAAAATTTTGGTCGTGCCTGTCATTCTCTTCCTAAAACGAGGTGAAGGCTGCCTACTCGAATTCCGATAGGGTTTTTAAAACTCGGAGGAGATTTGCGTTAAAAAAATCCAACCAAACCGATTTTTATATTTTCGTTTATTCATCGATAATAAAACATAAGACATTCTTTCATTTATTACTTGTTTGTTCTGTTTAGGTCCAGTGCGGTTCAGTGTCTGTTTTGGACCCAACACAGCAGGAGGTTAGTTATTTAGGCACTAACTTTTGTTCCTATCAACATCAACTCTCCCTCACCTCGACGTTTTTATTTTTTCTTCTCCACAGTCTTCTTTTGTATTCGTCCAATATGGCGTCCTCATTTTCCAATGCCAGCCTCGCAGGCTAAGATTTTATTCAAGAATGAGCTTGGATTAAGAACTTCCTGGTCAGATTCAATCAAGCAATCAATCATTCAATCAACCAGTTAATCAATCAGTCGATCATTCAATCGTTCAATCAATCAATCAATCAATCAGTCAATTTACCAGTCAATCAATCAGTCGATCATTCAGTCGTTCAATCAATCAATCATTTATATCTGGTCTTTTGGATAACAAGCCGTAAAACCGAAATTTCAAAAACCTGCTCTGAATTTTGCAAAAGGAATAAAGTTTTAAACATGTGCATTTCGTTAACAAAATAATATTTCTATTTTAAAGTTATTTCCTTTCACCAGTCACAAATCATAAAATGTTTATTTTAAAGCTATATCCAAATCTAGATCTTAATGAAATTCCCTTCAGCTTGTGATTTACCCTTGTAACAATTAAAATAGAACAACATAAAAGAAAACAGTGAAAACGTTTACCATTGCTTTATTTTAGATAATTGCAAGGGATAGTAACGGCACCTTAACAGTCGCTTTTTTGCCATCCTTAAATATGGTCTCCGGTTTAATTCAGGATGGAGAGCTGTCTCAGGATATTGTAGTTGAGGTGAGTTGGTTAGCAAAGGAGTAAGTATTTCGCACGACGGCGGAGGGGTTGGCGCAGTGGAAAGATCTCTGCCTCCCAACCCTAAGGTCCTGGGTTAATTTCCCGGCCTGATCGAGGGTTGAACATTTGCTTGACCTTCTTTCCCACTAAAGTTCGCTAAGCTTTCCATCCATCCTTCTGAGGTAGGTAAATGAGTACCAGCATACATGGACTGCATTAAAGCGGCTGCCAGAATATGTGCTTTCGGTCCGCTGGGGGTAAACTGATATTGTAATGCGCCTTTCAGTATATCCATATGGAAAAGGCGCAGTATAATTGTATCACTTTTTTACTTTTTTTTAATATTTATTTTATTACCTTATTTAGAATCAAAAACTTTTTTTTTTACTTTTAAAGATTTTTACACGTTACTTATTGCTGCCTTTTTTTATCTTGCGTTTGCAAGTCAACCATATGCTAAAATCGTGGGCATAAACGCGTCCGAGAACCAGGAAATAGACGCCATATTTGGTTTTTTGCTCACACCCGGGCTTCATATCCCACGGACACTGTCTATCGCCTGATAGATAGCGCATACGGTACCATAGCCAATCAGATTGCAGCATTTGCGATAGATAGCGACTAGATTTCTACTAATTACGCTTGGTGCATGCATGGAAATAACCACAACATTCGTCGTTAGAAGTGTTTCAAAACAGATGCCTTCGGAGAATTTTGAATATATTTTGGCCGAATACCATTTTAAATGTCGATTTACACCGGAAAACGTCGACCTCACCCATTATGACGAAAATAAAACGGACAAGATGAACTTGGATCGGATATGTCATCAGAATGATCCCCGATGCAATACCAAAGATCGCCATTATGTGGACACCAAATGCAAGCAAACGAAAACGAGGAAGATCATACGAGGCATGGAGATCCGTCGAAAGAGAAATGAAAGAAAATGGATGAGCTTGGAGTCAAATTGAACACTTGGCTAAAAACCGAAGCGAATGGCGTTCTTGCCCTTATGTACCACAGGCCTAGGGCGCTAAGAGGATTAACTAACTAACCAACGCTTAATGGATCCGTTATCGAAGTCCACTTGTTCAATAACTCGGAGTTTGTCATTCCAAACCCTTAAAGCTTAGTAATTATGGCCTTAAACAATTTCTTTAGTTTTGTTTACTTTTTTATTTTAGGCCATCAAGAGCTGTACGGAGGGGTCTGTTCGTATGTATAACGTCATTCAGCAGTGTCTTGTGAAGAGTGTAAGCCAGAAGTTGGAGACTGAAAGATGACATTGACAGCATAACTGTTGTGGATGGATATATCTTCTTCAGCCATTACTTGTGTGTACAAAACTGGGAACAATTCGGTATTTGTAATAGTTAAATAGACATATCATCGAGACACTTTAAGAAAAGTTATCCTTTGGAACTGAAAGGGTTCGAAACTAAATTTTTTTGTAATTAGATTGACGTTGTCATGGTTTTTGTCGTAAGCCTAAGAAAAGTAATAGAGTGATGCTTGTTGGATGGGGGTAAATAAATGATTGCAAGTGTAGATGTCACATGTATGCTAGTACTATGGACTTGCAACCAAAAAATGGACAGCAAGGACACGTTGGTAGCGTGCATCACCCCTTAAATCTATCATAAATGATAAGCCTTATGGTTAAGGTGAAGTAATACGAGCAACATTTTTGACCAACTTGTAGCGCAACACTGTTGCATTGCAGGTTGGAAAGTTAAATTGCGAATATTACCACGTACTCGAAAAACTTGTCATGCAACAAAATTCGCTGTTGATGCATGACGAGTTTTTCGAGTACGTGGTAATACGCGCAACTTAACTTGCCAACCTGCAAATGCAACAGTGTTGCGCTACAAGTTGGTCAAAAATGTTGCTCGTATTACTTCACCTTTAGCTACCACGGACAGCTGTTTCGGCCAATGATTGTCAGCGTACCCCGTTTAACAAAATACTCGGGGTGTTACACGAGGTAATCCGAATCTACAACAAAAAAAGTGTATTGCTTATACTTAGCAAACTACTAACACACATCTGCTATATTGTTGATGTGATCTAAGCTATCTTGTACTAAAGAGTGCTAGTTTGTAAGCCTGTTCTTAAAACTGATGATAATAACCGGCCAAGAACTCGTTTTCTCATCGTAAGTGGTAGATTTAGGCGACTCAAACAAGGGCCTGGCTTCACGAGGATATTTGGGTGTACCAGTAAAACACTGTAACATTGAAAAACATAAGAGTAAATTGAAAAGCTCTCTTACCACATATCTATTTTTCACTGCAAAACTAACAATTATACATATTAGGATAAAAGCGGACTAGTTGATTTGAACATATTTTTTGTGTGCGTGCGGCCATCTTGAATGTGACGTAACTTGGTTGTAGTGCCAGTCCCTTAACTCGTTCTTTCCCATTGTATCAATTAAGAGTAGAGACTGGCACTACAACCAAGTTACGTCACTTCCAAGATGGCCGCGCGCACACAAAAAAATGTTCAACTCAAATTAGTCAGTTTTTACCCTAATATGTAGAAGTATCAGTTTTGCAGAAAAAAAAAATAGATATATGGTAAGAGAGATTTTCAATTTACTCTTAGAATGTTTTACAGTGGAGGTTCCCTTTAAAACGTATAACGCGTACTCACGAGTATTGTTAGCAAAGCGTGATTGTACAACTTTTGCAGCCACTACTATGGGCACTTAGGGAACGTTTGTAGCGGGTCACCTTTTAAATCTACCATATATAATAGTGAGTCTGAAGTTAGTAACCATGAACAGCTGTTTCCGGTGTAGTAGAACGTCAGGGCTTACCCACTGACCAGGGTTCGTACGGGCCCTGGAAATCCTGGAAAACCCTGGAATTTTTTGAGGCCCTGGAACCCCTGGAAAAGCCCTGGAAATTTTTATCTGATCCCTGGAAGTTCTCGAAAAGCTACATTTGAAAAAATACTCAACTTTGTGAATTAATTTTTGTTGATGAAAATCAAAATTGGCGACTTTTTCGTGATTTATAAATTAGTAGTTTAATTCTAGTGGAAAGAGTAATCGATTGTCTTAGCCAAAATCCCTTGAAAAGTCCTGGAAAAAAGCAGAAAAATACCCTGGAAAACCCTGGACTTTTCAAATTTCAGAGGTGTACATTCCCTGACGGACGAGTTAGCTGCCTCGGCTAGGTCTTATTAGCCCGGCATAAGTTATAGACAGATGTTTCGTCTTTTTTTGGCCTCGTCGGCATGGCATAGCTAACAGTCAGGCTCAGGTTTCACACCAGATTTTAAGAAACAGTAAAAGCGTAATACTTATGGGACGTGGAATGATAACTGCCTGTATTGGTAGTTGATACGTGCCATTATAAATACTTGAAGTCACTAATATGGGCACTAAGGCCACATTGGTAGCGGGCAGTACCACTGAAATCTACTGTAAATAATTACAGCAGTTTAAAAAAAGGAACTTCCCAAAAGAAGTGTTCTTTTTGCTATATTTTGAAAACAATTTAGTGCAAACAGCTTAAAGAATTTTCTCTCTTTGATGCGATATGGCTTTTAAATTTATAAGTAACATATACAATATGAGCAGGAGATCTGTATGAGGATTTGAACATCGAGCCTCCCAACCCTAAGGTCCCGGGTTCAACCCCCGACCTGGTCGAGGGTTAAACATTTGGTTGACCTTCTTTCCCGCTAAAGCTCACTTCCAAGATAGGTAAATGAGTACCAGCATACATGAACCGCATTAAAGCGGCTGCCAGAGGTACCTACAGTATATGTGCTTTAGGTCCGCTGGGGGTAAACTGGTTATTGTAATGCACCTTTGAGCATATCCATATGGAAAAGGTGCAATATAAATGTATCACTTTACTTTTACTTTATCATCCTTTTCCCTCTGTTGAATCTTTCCATTTTAAGGGTTATTGTTTCTCGATAAGCTCTGTTTCACCAAGACCGACTTCCGCTAACCCATGGTTTAAGCCTTTCATTCACGTTCCTTTTTCCTATCTTTTATAAACGTTTTTTGGGCATTGTTTGTTGTGGGGTCGACAAGGCTGTTATAGGGTTTACAATTTTTTTTTCTTGGGAGTAAAGTTTTTTACAAACAACAAATCTTCCCAATGTGTAGAAGATACCCTTCAAGTTTTAGTTTAACCCAGTCTTTGCGATTAGAAACGCTCTAAGGTTTACAAATGGTTATAGCTTGATGAAATCTTAGAACTAGTTTTGGAGCAATCATAAAAGAGAAGTGACATTTTTTAGTGTTTAACGATATTATTTCTGTTTTACTGGTAATCTTGCAATTGATCAGTATTAAAACTCATATCGTCTACGGATAAGTGCGTTAACCTGTAGGCCTAATATTTTGACCCTTTTTCGGTGGACTTGAGGATTCACATACACTCGTTGCAAACTAACAGTAGGGTAGTGATCCCAGTGTTATATGGTCTTTCTGTTCTACTGGGGATTTCTTGATATGTGTGTATAAAATGGCTGCAGTAGACTGTCTTATAATAAAGAGTATGATATTGATCCCGGTGTTGTGTGGTCTGTTCTACAGAGGGCATTCTTAGTATCTTAAATATGTACGGATAAGTGGCTGCATCAGAAACTCTCATAAAAAATAATGTAGCTCTCTCTCGATGTTGTGTGGTCTGTCTGTTCTTCTGAGGCTTTATTAATGCCTTAAATATGTGTATAAAGTGGCTGTATCAGACTGTCATATGATAAAGAGAAGGGTAGTGACTCGGTGTTGTGTGGTCTGTCTGTTCCACTGAGGGCATTCTTGATATCTTAAATGTGTGCCAAAGTGGCTGCAGTAGACTGTCTTATCATAAAGAGTAAGGTTTAGTGATCCTAATGTTATGTGGTCTGCTCTACAGAGGGCATTCTTGATATCTTAAATGTGTATATGTAAGTGGCTGCATCAGGCAATCTAATAAAAAGTAATGTAGCTCTCTCGGTGCTGTGTGGTCTGTCTGTTCTACTGAGGCTTTATTATTACCTTAAATGTGTGTATAAAGTGGCTGTATCAGACTGTTATATAAAGAGAAAGGGTAGTGATCCCAGTATTATTTGGTCTGTTCCACTGAGGGCATTCTTGATATCTTAAATACATGTGTGCCTCAGTGAAAGACTATCTAAGGCGCTCAACTGTGGGAAAGCGCCGAAACCTTTAAAGAGCTCCCAGACCGTACTAATCTTGTACAAAGCTCAAAGTCAAAATGTTTTCAAAACCTTGTAAGTGATCCTAGAATGTTTAGATTGGTATTTATCCTCGTGAAAAGTTTAAAATCAAACTGTCTTCGTAATGAAGTGAATTACGAACGGTTGATTTCCTTAGTGGCTTACCTGCCACATCAGCCGTGAAATATGCGATGGTCTTGGCAAGCCGCTGGTTTAGTATATATGCATGCTTGGGTTTACTTGCTTCAGTGGATTCAATACTTTTGAAACTTCATCCTCTGTTCCAGTTTGAATGTTACTAAAAACCTGTGGTTGGCGTCGTGTTTGTTCCGAACGCCCTTGTCTAACAAAGTAAGTATCAAACATCTTGAAAAGTTGTAGCTTTTAACCATAACGTGATTTGTGACAAGCCAACTACATTATTAAGATTTTTGAAAGCCAATCAGATTTCTTGGACAACAATAAGCTTTGTTTCTATTGTTTTGCTTCTCCCTGACTTGTGTTCCTGTCATTCTAGAACAAGAAGCCACCAGTTTGGGCCAGCCCTGGCATAGGTGTGTCCCGCTAAGAGATTCGGTTTACCCCTCTTCCTGTTTGCCGCAGTCATCACACACTTAAACTGAGAATAAAATTGAGGTAAGTTTGTTGTCTGTAGAGAACAAGCCTTTCCCTAGTGTAAGTTAACTAATTCTTTAATCAGTGATTTTAACATGCGCTCGTGATCATGCATTCGGTGGCTTCACCGAGAACCACTGAGGCATACCCTCATATATAGTTAGTGGGGCTTTCAAATGAAAATACATGAAGGATAGCTCATCTTTTGTGGAGACTAAGATTGTCTTACTTGTAATGTTTATTTTGACCTCAATACTAAAGAAATAGATTTCGTGGATTAAGATGATCCGAACGCTGTCTAACAGTTGCTGGAAAGATGTCGAAGGCACTGGGACGAAAACGAAGCGTTGACCAACAAGTGATAGCAACTAAGCTTTATACTTTAGTAGACTGGAAACTAGGTTTTTAGCTATTCGTTTTGGTATTTTTTTATGTATAGTGACTATTTTTAGTTAGAGTTGGAATAGTATAATACTATTTTGTTTTTGTTTGGACAACTTTTTGATTATAAAACTTAATTTCATAACAGCCTGCCTTATGCAGGTACAATGTTTGGTGGCTATGATCCAGGAATGCATTTTTATTGCAAATTTCCTTCCTTTTTTCATCTTTATAAAGTTTTTTCCTTTTCACCGAAAAAAAAACAAAAATAATCTAAAATTTTTTTCGCTTGTAATCGTTAAATTGTTTTCATTACAAACTCTGATGCTAAGATGCAATCGAAATAGAACTGTAGAGGTCGCGCATCCTCGGACTTGAACGCTCATTTCAACCACCGGTTGTTTTCTTTTTTTAGTCTTTAATTAATATTTCATTATCTTGATCTTTTCCTTTCTTCAACGTCAGTCAACCATCAAAACCAATAACAGTGTTCTTAAAAGGCGCTATATCTTTTTTTTCTACGTTCCGATTGTATTTCGTGTGGAAATCTTGATTACTCCAAAATGAATCTGTTGATTTGGGTGTAAAGTTCTTGTTGGAGGGGATTTTTGACTCGTGATGGAATCGGTTTAAAGAAAACGGCCGACGGTGGCCCCTGCCTAATCTTTTTGTATAGGTAAGGTCATTCAAACCTTTCTAGATTTTTTTCTTTTCTTGAATACTTTCTTTCATGTCTGGTTATGACTTAGAAAGAAATTTACGCTTTTTTAAGTTTTTGAAACAGTTGGAAAAGGAAATTTCAGTATCTCGGGTTGTGGTTGTTATCAATTTTTTTTATTGGACAATGTTAATTTTTTAGTGTGGTTAACTTGCCAAACTACTTTTAAAGGATAACTGTAATCATTCCAATGACCTTCTTTTGTCCTTTAAGCAATTAGTTTTCGTTGTTACTAATTTTATATATAAGAAGACATTGCTTCCCCTCATAAAATTGCTACCTGTAGCGGCTTTCAAGACGACAGTTTTTCAGTCATGTGACTAATTCAAACAATATAGGTTTTTTGTCCTGAATATACAGTTTTATATGGAATTTAAACGTGATTAGATTTGAAAGATTTTAGTGCTATTAAACCGCCTAACCAAACCAATTCTCTCTCAAGAAATGGTTTACAAACCTAACTGGTAGTACCAGAACAGATCACCTTGACTGTAACTTCTATTTTCGGTGTAAGCTTTTAATAGAAGTTTGTTTGGTTGCTGTTATTGAAATTAGAATCTAAAAGTATTTATTTTTCAGTTTTTTATATTCAGTAAGGCTCAGCTGTAAAGCTTCTTGTAAAAAACCTTAAACCAAATTTAGTTTTGAAGTTATGAAATGGTTCTTAAGTAAGGAAATAGTGGTTATATTTAAAACATAGTGAAGCTCTTGTAATTTCGTTTCTAAGAGCTATAAATAAACCTTAATATTTACTTTTTATTTTCAGTACGTATTAAAGGACTGTCCGTTAATATTATGATGGCGGCGTGGTTGGCGCAGTTGGTAAGATCTATGCCTTCCAACCACAAGGTCCGAGGTTCGATTCCTCGGCTCTGCCGAAATTTGAACATTTGTGTGACCTTCTCAGTTTCCGCCAAAGCTTACTCAGCTTTTCACCCTTACGAGGTCGGTAAATGAGTACCAGCTTCGGCTGGGAGCTAACCTGCGATGGATTAGTGTCCCATCCAGGGGGAGTCAAGGACTCTCATCCCCTTAACACTACGGAAACCGGAGATAAGCGCCGGCCCCATGGGCCACTAGGCTCGGAAAAGAACTTAGCTTTTTTTAGCTTTAATATTATGATGTTTAAGTTAAGTAACTCGAAAAAGGATAAAATCCTATTCAGAACTTTCGAATTATCGGCTTTTATAAGACAGTTCCTAAATTTCAAAGCATTTGATAGTTTTTTTCAATCATTTCTGGTTCATAAATGAAACTTTTTTTTAACCAAATCCAGCATACGATTAAGTTTTGTAGAGGAAGTTGCCTCAAGTATAAGTTACTAAAATAGTTTTTGCTAAGTCTAAAGTTTCATTGTGATCACCGTTCAAAAGAATTTTCAGATGTTCGTAAAGCCATAGTCTAAATAAAGAACCAAAAAGATAAAAAAAGACAAAATGATGTTTTACATGTTTCTCAAACTTTGAAAAAACTCGAAAGACATCCATGTCGAACGTAAGCTTTACAAATGTGAAACAGCATTTTAGAAAGATATGAAAATCACAAAATGTTGTTTGAGATCTTTTTTGATCTATCACCTTTTGTTTTGAATACTTTTTTCTTCAAGAATATTGATTCTGGAATCTTAGGTTTAGAAATTAGAATTGTTTTCCAGGGAGCCATAGTCTAATAGTCGTAATCCACTTCTAGAAATCCACCATTGTTTGTCTAGAATAGTCGTAGAAAACACCATTCAATTTGCGGGATGATGTTTTGGGTGGCTGCCATATTGAAGGTTGGTGTTAGCCGCTTCGGCTAACTATTCGGTTTTCAGACGATAAATATCTTTCGCTGACATTATTATTCGTAACTACATAAAGGATTTTGTTTATTTCATTCCATCTCCGATATTTAGCCTTAAAGTATTTTCTATGTTTTCCATTCCAAAACATTTGGTTTTTCCAACATTTACTTAGATAATATCAAGTAGATAATTCGGTGTAATTTCCTTTTATAGACAAAAAATGGCGTTTAGCGCTACGTCACGTACATTTACGTCACAATTCTGGTAAACACAAAACGCGTCATTTGCCGGTTTTTAATCTCTGTTTTTGTTGATTGAATGTTAAACTTTTTAGTTTAAAAGAACGGTTGCAGCAAAGCTTAAAAATATCTGCCTTTATATTTACAAGACGGCAATATTTGTTTTTGCGTCACTAACTCCCTAGCTCTTTCTTAAATTTAAAGTTTTTTTTAAACTGTTATGCTTTCTCTATCTCTTGCAACTAATAGTTACAACTTTTGGACTATGAAGCAGTTAATTGGACCTCAAGATATATTTTACGTTCCGCTGATAGTTTGTAAGACGAAGCAAGATTTAAATACCAGATATAATGAAAGTTGAAAGGATGCTTTCAGTATTCAACGTATAATAAAAAAATGAAATGATTACCATGATGACGACGGTGATGACGGTGACGACGATGATGATGATGATAGTGGTAGTGATGATGGTGATGGTGGTGATGATGATGATGATGATCATGGTGATGATGATGATACTGATGATGATGATGATGATGGTGATGATGATAGTGATGATGATGATGATGGTGACGATGATAATTGTGTTGGTGGTGATGATGATGGTGATGATGATGGTGGTGGTGTTGATGATGATGATGGTGGTGATGGTGATGATGATGATGTTGGTTTTTTGGTTTGTTGGTGGGGGTGATGGTGGTGGCGATGGAAGTGATTTGTCCGGTGCCTTTTATTCTTAACCGAGTATCTTGTGTTTGCATTAAATCCTTGAAAATTTATTGAATAACTTGTGTTTTTGTGGCGTCAATAAAAAGTCTCTTGCATAGTACTTGGTATTCAGGAGCTAAACAGTAAAGTATTTCTTGCTTGTGAAGTATGAGAAAAATACGGTCTTTTTGAATGATCTTTTTTTGTTTCATAGAGAAACTGTCGCCACGAAATTCCATTTTGCCTCGAGGCTTGCTTTTATGAATTCTTTCCCATCGTCTAAAATGTCAGTACTTAATTTACTCTCAATATCAAAGAAGAAAATCACATTTGATCAAGCCTCCACTGAATGAACAGGGTGTATCATGCCATGTAAAACAGTTTTGTTTTTCCCTTTTTCTGTTCTGTATGTTGAAGGATTTATTCTCTTGTCATACCCTTGGCGGGGTTTTTCTACAATCTGTTGCATTATCGTTTTGATAATGGCAGTAAATTAACAAATTTAAAACATGAGAAGTTTTTCAAAGCTAACAAGTTTAACTAATGAAAACTATAGCTAATACTTTTATGAAATAGAAAGTCCGAACACACCATTTTGTTTTTGCTTAAAATTTTGAAACACTGCTTGTTGTCCTCTTGTATGAAATAGTCACCATCTACTGAATTAGAGACGTCATACTGAAAAACGACTTTTTGAAAAATTTTGCAAAGTTCGTACAAAACTCGTAGAATAGAAATTCAGTAAACAGTTGTTTTAGGCGATTCGGTTAACTAAAAACTATCATTTTTTAACTTAAAAGCGTTGATTTATACACAGACCGGACTATTTAACCGTAACATACACCTGCATGGTCAGCCATTGTTTGCTGAAGTTAGAAGTGTTTGCACAGCAATGGTTTTTCTTGTTGCCCTTAAATGAAACAAGTTGCCAAAGTATTTTACTTCCTTGTTAAAAGTTTTTCGAAACTTGAAACAGGAATGGAAATTCCTTTTTGTGATAACGACTTGAAGCTAGTGGCCTACAAAGTGCATCGAAATGGTATCATTCTGTGGCGAAGGGCCATACACAAGGATCTCTGACCCATACATGAAATGATGTAATGGTTAGATAACGAGGTCTAGCTGCTTAGAGAACGCTAGTGGATATAGTTGACTTCGAAGGCGGCGTGACGTAGTTCTACTTTAGCTGCTCTTAATCAAAGTGAAGTCCATTCAGTTGTTTTGGACGTTTTATACAGACGACGAAAAAACCCACGGTAACGATTTTCTGGTCAATAATCAGCATCGTTTTTCCTGGTTATAGTTGTTTCCAAACAGGTAAAATTTAAGTTTTTGGATCGCCGCTGTTTAGAATCCATATTATCAATATGAGCGATTTGTAACAAATGCGTTGATTTTCTCTAAGCTAAAAGTTATTTCGTTTTATTAACCGATTCTGTTAAATTATGTCGACAAAACAAATGTTACATTTTTACTAAAAAGAATTGAGTTTTGGACCATTTGCTAAAACCATGTAAAAACGACCTTTTATTTTTGTAATAAAAGATAAAGATTCAGGATAAGTTCAGAAATTCAACTAATTCGGAAGTTTAGGATTTTCAAAAAATGTGTTTTCTTTCCATTTTAGCAACACGTTGACAAAATATAAAATTTGAGTTCTGTTGACCCGATTACTTCATGCAAGACCTTTACTCTATGGCGATGGTTTCTAATGTTTACTAAAGTACTTGAAGTGAAGACAAACACCAAATATAAATCAAATAGCAAATGAAAGAGAAAGAGAATATATATATTTTACTTTTGAGATAAACTGTTATCATTAATTGCTTTAAATTCGGTTGAGAAATGAAAATCAGTTGCGACTTTCAAGGCCTATCAAATGTTTCACATTACTTTTCCCGCCTCAAGCGACCAAACGGGCTTGCCATCGTCGGTAGCAATTGTAATTTATTAAATTATAACACAATTAAAATAAATACCAAAAAGGTGGAGTTAGGTTAACATAAACAGAAAGTTGCAATTTAACAAGACAAAGTGACTGTTTTATGGAAGGGTTTTTCTAATAAATGAATCGCCTGTTTTTTCTTGCATTGAAGTTCAGGTGGTGGCCTGACCTAAATTTTGAAAGACCCACTAGAGCATATCAATAATTCTTCACAAACTCAGTTGAATAAGAATAACATGCATTGATTTCCATTATTTTATATCCTAAAATATAGTTTGATTTCCGTTGTTTTAAAGGTACTTTGTAGACTTGCATTTGATGCACCTGTTTTATATTCTAATTTTTTAAGGTGTATTAAGGGCCTGTTTAGATGGAGCCGAGACAGTCCGGTAGGCGAGCTGGCCCGCTTACCGAGATAAATTTTCTCCGTTTATATGAGAATGAAAATCATCCCGCCTGGTGTGTTTATATGAAAAAAAAAAAACCATCCCGGTTGCCGAGATCTCCGTTGTGCCAGACGAGATCTCGGAAAGCGGGACGGCTCGCTTTCTCATATAAAC
>JAOEHV020068264.1:0-16489 GCA_025447995.2 Isaurus tuberculatus
ATTTTAAGGACTGATAACCTATGGTCCGCTCAAGCTTAAAGTGCACCCCCCTCAGGAAAAGTTGCGTACGCGCCTGGAGTGTTACAATTCTTCAGATAAAAACTCGCATAAATCATGGCCCTTTATTGCATTTTAAACAAGGCAATGATGAAATAGCTTAACTTAACATATCCTTAGCTTGTATCAAATGTTACTTTAATGAACTTGAGATCTAGGCGTAAACTTATTGCACAAAGCTAGCGGGGCTAGATCATTTATACACCGGAAAGTCACTACAATTTCTCTTATCCGAAATTGCTTCCCAGCTGTTAGCCAACATAGTTCTTTAAAACATAGTTACACCAATCAGTAGTAGAAATTGCAATAAATTAGACCGGTAATACCTGAGGGCTCCGGTCGGGCATTGATATTATATCGTTTTCTGCGTAGAAGCTTCTTCAAAACCTTGGGTGAATCGGGGACTTCACTTTGATGAATTGTCTGTTGTTCGGATTTGACTATTGCCCTAGAATAGGTCATAGCGTAATTAATTAAATATTTCTTCAATTTGTGATCAGTTTAAACTAGATTAAAAAAGACGTAAATTGGCGTCACTGACTGACGTCTAACGTACCCTGAAGGTTGGGTCTGGCATCTTTCGCCATCAGAGGAAACGAAGAGGCTTGTGAACACCAACACCAAAGCAGCGTGATTTCTGATTTTCATTTCTCTGAAAAAAAATATTATTCATTTTATCACCAAGACTCCCTAAAAATTAGCGCTCTCATGGATAGCAAATCTTACTTCTTTGCCAGGTTTCTAAAAAACAAGTACAAGAACGAAGCTTTTGTATGCAGTTGATGATGAAAATCTAATTTAACTAGCTCGTGACAGACTTTCGTTATGAACTTGGTTTTAGGACACCTAGCGTCTTATAAAACAAGTTGTTTTATGAGGCAGTGCATGGTCCGATAAACCATCCCTGTACCTAAACACAGTTCATTGATTTTAGGGGGGTAATGTCCACCACTTTGGATGCCTTAAGACCTACTTTGAAACGACGCTGTGAACGATTTTAACTTCGCGACTAATATTATGCACGAGTTTACGAAACTGGGAAAGAGAAAATTAAAACTACAGGATTCAACAATAAACCTGAATTTATATCTTTTCAGGCTTTGTATTTAATAAAATTAGATGGGCGCTAGTTCGACCTTACACTGTTGTAAAATACTCATAAAATATACATCTGAGCTTTCGACGTTCAACGTTATCAACAGAGATGGTACGAATATATATTCAAATTAGGCAATAAATAGTGGGCTGAACAGTTCAAGTATGCAAAAAGAGAAAAATAGAGAATGAAAACAAAGACAAAAAAGGTTAGTAAACAATATATTCCATCAAGTGCGATCCTCTTGGGATAGGATAAAAATATATCTAGATGTTAACACGTGTTGAAACGCAACAATACTATAAAAACAATTGTCTTTATGGATACCAATATATGGGCAACAAGTTTAAAATGAATAATTTTCGAGATAATGTTCGCAGTTGAAGTAATTGCGAAAGCCTGCAGAATGTACGCATAATGAATGTTGGGGGTAGTACGGAAATTTTATCGAGAGGTTTCAACACGATATTCGAACACATGATCATGACCTCTGCGGTACCCTAGCAGCGCTCTAACCAACTGAGCTATTTTATAGTTTTTCTAAACCTCCGTTAATTAAAATCCCTCTCTTGCTTATTTTATTCCAAGTAATCTAAAGCTCCAAACTGTTTGGAGCCTATTTGATAATCGAGAGTACTGTAGTATCATAGAAGTCAAGGGCTTTAAACCTGACTGAATTTGCAAAACCACAGTAGTAGTTTCTGTCACAGTAAACGTATGCATAACATATCGTAAAACTGGACTGTCGAGTCATTCCATTAAGGGACTGGTCATTATTTGCCACCCTTTTTTATTCATGGTTAAAGGGGGGGGGGGGAGGGGGCACAAAAAATATTCAAATGTGCAGGCAGCTGTTAAGCTGTTATGCATGTCGAAAGAGGGGGAGGGGTCAGGAAAAATTATGCTTAAGGAGAAGGGTGGGCCAGCAAAAGTCAAACATGGCATATTCAATATTACCCCAGCCCCCCCCCTTCCCCCGCTCTCGATAAATAATGAGAAGTCCCTACTTGTCTCTGCGCTAACTCTGAAATGTCATTAACTTTGCATCAGCGTAAAGATTAAAAAGGCTCTTGATAAATTCATTGTTTACAACAAGCGGCTTAAAACCTTGTTGCCGTGATGAAGAGCTATCGTCCGAAATATCAGCTACTTATAATAATACTTACGGTGAGGATCGTAAAAATTTAATCTTTACTTAGCCTGCGTAGCAAGCGTTTAACGAAATTTTGGACGCGCGGGAAATGTGGACGAGCAAAAATATCGATATTTTTGCTCGTCCCCATTTCCCGCACGTCCAAAATTTCGTTAAACGCTTGCTACGCACGCTGATCTTGACCAACCTACTTGTGTTTGTTCTTTGATGCACTTAAACTCTGTTTGCGCTCACAACTTGACGTATTTCGTGCGTGGTGTAAATGATTTAATCTGCACCATGCATTAATTCAAACTGAAAAACATCTTGTATCTTTTGAAGGAGCAGGCCAAGAAAAAAGGGTTCATTAAAATTGACGGCCTATAACTTCAACTTTAAACTAACAAACATTTTAATTTTGCTTTCAGCCAATTAGAAATGAAAAAAATTCGTCACGTGAACTGACTTAGAATTTAGCAAGAGCTAGCGTGGTTCAGTAACACTCATTTTGCTGTCGGCTGAGCAAATGAAGTTTGAGGCAGTGAGTCAAAAGCGCTTTGTTTTTGAAAATCTACTTTATTCGATTCCCTTTTCATGTTTCGAAGCGGCCAAACGTTAAGCTTGATATATATTTTCTTTGGGCAGAGTGTGAGGTCAGTTTAGGCGATTCTATAATTTGATTCTGTAAAAACCAATCAAAAAGTGAAATAAAAAAAATTAACAACTTAACTACGCAATTCCAAAAATTTGAAAGAAGTTGTTTTAACCCGAAAACATTGTTTCTATTTTGAGAGTAATTATTGCTTAATTAAGAATTTTCTAGAAAATTTGATTCTGTATGAGACGTGCAGAAAGAACGTAAGGATCATCAAATACGCTTTGGAGAGAGATTAATGCAGAAGACTATAGTTTGAGTTTTGTCAAACCCTCCATGTAACCAGCTAAATAATCTTTTAAAAAACACTCGAATAAGCGCGTTCAACGTTTCAACTTGATTATAATCGTGTTTTTTCAATTCTGGTGCCTTCAAGGCAAAATGTAATATTGCATTACATTAGAGCATCGTGAAACAGATGCCGTTTATTAAAATTGTACACAACGGAAGTACAAAACTCTAGAAAACTGCCTTGTTTATGCTCAATTCTGCAAAGGAATTGCACTGATTGAAAGGTTGCCTGAATCGTTATCTGTATTTAACTAGTAAATAGGCGTAAATACTGCATATGTTAATTTTTTATTTGCAGATCTTTGCGGAGTTTTTTTTAATTTTATATCTTAATCTTGATGTAAAAATTGTCCGAGGTAAAAGGCTTCTATGTTCTAGAAAATACATGAATGAAATTGGATTTCAATTCTTGTGATAGCTACGAGACTTGTCGCACTGTCAGTAAATGAAAAAATTTGAACCAAACGGTAACAATTTCTACTGCGTTTTGCATTGCCCAAATTTGTAACTCGTAACGATGTATTTACCCCTACAATTTAACTTTTAAGCATAAAAAAGTTTTCAGTACATATTTAAAGTTCTTGGCATTTAGACATTTTTTCTTATGAAAACAGGCAATATAGATCGTCACTTTGGAATGTTGGCAAAGTCAGTTCTTCTCTGCAGTTGTAGACATTATTATCTGTTCTGGAATACAAAACGAATGTTTTGATTTTGAAACCAAGCGTATTTATTCCTTTGCTAAAAGTGTTTTTTACTTTAGCACTGGAAAATAATCAACTTTAAAGGTGCTTCAAATCAATCAAAGCTCAACTAAGGGTAGATTTTATCTTTCTAGTTTGTGGTTACAGTTTTTACGGCGAACTCCAGCGCAAACAGCGTAAAAAAGAAAAATGCATACACTGCTTTGCATTAGGCAGAGTTGCAAAATACACACAAGACAAGTCAGTTTTTTGTTTTTCTTTTTTTGCAATGCACAATTTTAAAAATCAAGGCCTAGCTGTTGTAACACATACCATGCGTACTATCTGCAAGTTTGGTTTAAAATTCCATATCAGCAACTTAAATTTTCCGATTTTATTCGTGCATACCTTTTTGTAAAGAAGCGATGTTGCAAAAGCCAGCTTTAGATTCTTTTCCCACAATATCTCAAACAGTCTTCTTGGCGTGCCAAGGTTAGCTTGTAAGAAGCTAAACTAAATTGTGAAAACTAAATGTACAAGCAGGTGATAGGGTCCAGTTCTCCCGCGGACCATCTAATTGAATTATCAAGATTTTCACTTTAGTCTTCTTGCATGCAACGTACAAAAACGATCGAAAAAATTAAACAATAAATGATAAAAAAAATAACGCTAAGAAACATTTAAAACTTTGTATTTTCCAGTAGACTGTTAAACTTTTTAGTTTCCTAGAAAATGGCGTTTTCTTTCTTTTTCGTGAACCACCTAAAACGTAGAAAAAAAGAAAAGTCCTCCTTTTAAGTTAGATTCTTATCTTGTCTTGCAATCGCGTGGGGTTTAAAGTCATGCTTTGATGGAGATTCAAAATTATAGAAATCTGAAGTTTAAAGAGGTTTACCATCAGCTAAGATTTTTGGTTTTTGCAATTCCTTGAGAATTTTCGTTGTTATCTTTGAATAACAAAGTGTGTTTTTTTAAGTTTTTCTTTTTATGCACGTTAATATAAACATGCTTCAAAATGTTAGTTATATTTAGAATTTATCAAAACCTCAGTAGACTACAATTTGCATTTAGTACAGTTAAAAAAGATCATTTTCTATCTTTTTGTTTCAAGCTAAATAAACTAAGACGGAAAAGGAACGAGTTCAAAGTCGCAATTCAAACAAAAAACGTACAGGTATTAAAACCAACAACCAAAGGCGAGAAGGTGCCACGTTTAAGGCTAAATGTTGATTAACGTTTCAGTTGTTACAGAAACAAAGAAAAAATATTTACAAAAAGCGTTTTTCTTACTTGAATTAAATTTCACAAACCAATGAAAACACGATTATACTCAATGAAAAAATATAAACTTTAACACAAGTAAAAACCGAGTGGATTTTTAGGCGACAAAAGCTTTTTTTTCTGTCTAGTAAAGAGACAACAAATAATATATCTTAATTCTAAGACTTTTTCACATTTTTTTTTTAGATTTATCTTATTTACAAATAAATTGGTAAAGATTTAATTTAACATTCAAAATTTTTCTTGGGTTCTCACTAAATCTTTATAACTTGAAAAATGTTGCCAAAATGAGAAGTTTGACGTCAAAGAAACGACAAAGGTATTAGTTGGCATATTGAATAATTTACGTCACACAAATTTACACCACACAAGAGCAGTAGTCAATCTCGTACCCAGACCCTTTCCTCAGGCGAGAGGAAAAGGCCTTGGTTACGAGATTGGAGCAAATGTCATTGCCAAGCAAGAAGCCAGCGTCATTGCACGAACTGCATTTAAGCTAGTGGGATCATATTTCAGGGAAAACCTATTTCGCAAACCATTTTAAAAATTCAATTTTTTTCTTTTTTGTCCCCCCAGGGTTTTGACCTCTGAGGAGGCAACCTAGTCCTCCGCGGGATTATAAAGAAAATAACATGCAGACACAGTAGGCGAGATGTTCCCAATTTCAAGACACTAGGCGCGCATAGTGGTATCGGGTAATTTTTGAGCTGTCACCAGGGCCACAACGTGGTATCAGGTAATTTTTGAAGCTTACAACGAGGCTAAATATCGTAGCGGGTGGGAAAGTTTTTGGAGTAAAGGTGAATAAATAACTTGCTTTACAGTTATTCATTTAAGCATAACGATAATAAATCTGTATCGGACTGAATTGTTCGGTACCGAAATTGATTTGTCGGGTATATTTTGAAGCTTACCACGAGGTTAAAGATCGTAGCGGGTGGGAAAGTTTTTAGAGTGAAGAAGGTGAGTATGAAATCACTCTAAAAGGATATCACATTTTAGTGTAATGGCGGGG
The DNA here is from genome assembly GCA_025447995.2 of Isaurus tuberculatus. Lineage (NCBI taxonomy): Eukaryota > Metazoa > Cnidaria > Anthozoa > Zoantharia > Zoanthidae > Isaurus > Isaurus tuberculatus. Next base: position 6,211 of record JAOEHV020068264.1, read on the forward strand.
ACAGCTGTACTGAAAACTATTCTTAGTATAACCTTTAAATAGAAAAAAGAATACATTTTTTAATGAAATGGTTTATGGCATAAACGAGTCAACTATAGTATTTTCGTTCGTGGAGAAATAAATTAAAAAAAGGTAACACTTAAATTCACTTCATCACTCCGAACTTTCTCCCTTTCTTTATAGTGTTCAAAGTAACCTTTTATTTAAGTGTCTGGAATTCTATGTTTATTTACAGCAGTATTTTCCCCGGACGTTGTGAGTTCAGATATTACGACGTTACTCTCGTCAAAATCGCTTGGTTTTCTTCATAGGACTCTGTTCCATGAACGCGGTAGTTCTCCTTTTTCTCTGCTGCGGATTAAAACACGAAAAAGTTTAAGAAAATGGTGAGATAAGCAATCAAAACAACAAGTTTTTAACAATGGTAAAATAAATAAACATGTTCAAATAAATAAAAAGTTTGATCATGTTCTCAGTCCTAGAAACTATCGTATTAAACAAAACTAAATCTATATCCTATACTACTCGAGCTCATTTAAGAATGATTTTATTATGTTTGTATTGATTGTATATTATTAATCGGATAGAAGTCAACCACGAAGGGGAATACCAACCATCGAAGATTAGCTTCCTGTAGATGGCGGTTTTCAGCTATATAGCTGAGTTTATGTGATTAATCGAGTATAGTATACTGATTAATAACTCAATCAACCTGGAGTTTGAACTCATGATATTAAAAATAAGTCGGATGAAATAAATACTTTATTTAACGTCTTTACAAGCAGGGAGTGATTGCCCAATCTCCCTAGTATCCAGAGGCTAATGTTTAAGCTGTCGACGGCACAGATTTTGGCGTGAAGGTCGATTCTAAGGAGGGAGGAAAACCGGAGATCTCGGAGAAAAACCCTCGGAGTCAGATTGAGATCGACTAATCTCAGCCCACTTGCGAACCCCAGGATTCGAACTCGGGTCCGTAATGGTGGGAAGCATGGATGATAACCACTAGGCCAACCTGACTGCCCTTATGGATGTGATGGATGTGTTTTTTTTTTCAAGGATAAACTCACAGTGGTATGGCTTGGGGTTTAAATTGAAGCTCAAAACGTCAGCTTCCTACTCTACTTACTGTAATCATCAGGGATTGAGCAAATCAATCGTTTTGATAAATCAATTCAGGAAATATTTTTATTATTAGAATTCTAGCTAGGGTAGAACTACCAATATTGGCGTTCTCAATAACTCACAACGAGTGATCCACCGACTAAGTTCGCCTGACACAGACATAAAATGTCTCACATTGATAAAACAAAACAAACCTACCGCGTTTGGAGTACCAGGTGATGGGGTGACCGCGTCAATTAGCGGGGTAGCAGACTGGGAACTAACCTGAAATGAGAGACGTTAGATTCGACAATGTATATGAATGGATGAAAGGAAAAAAATGGAAAGCAGAAACGCTTTTTATTTAAAAAAGACAGCGATACCAACCTTTGGAACAGCGGCTGTTTCCAGTGGAACTGCGGAACAATAATCAGTAAATATGTAAACTAAAATACATTGAAATACAGAAGCGTAAGGGAAACTAATCTAATCAAAGTTAACTGTTAATCTTTTAGGCCCAACTCTAACCTTCTGTAGTTAGGTTCATATTACTTAATATCTAAGTCCTGGCAAGAACGATTGGTTGGAATCTGAGTCTTTTTCTTTAAAACTCTAGTAAACGCAGTGTTAAAACACTATAATTTCGTTACCTTGAAGTGACATCAAATCTTTCCCAGGTGCTAATGCCTCCAAACGATGCCTCGAATTAAAAAAAGAAGTAAAGTTAGTTAAAAGGGAACCTCCAATGTAAAACATTCTAAGAGTAAATTGAAAATCTCTCTTACCATATATCTATTTTTTACTGCAAAACTGATAATTATACATATTAGGGTAAAAACTGACTGATTTGAGTTGAATATTTTTTTTTGTGTGCGCGCGGCCATCTTGAATGTGACGTAACTTGGTTGCAGTGCCAGTCTCTTTACTCATTCTTTCCCTTTGTATCAATTAGGAGTAGAGACTGGCACTACAACCAAGTTACGTCACTAATTAGATGCTGCTAAAGACGTCTGTGGTCTTTTTATTTTATTTTTCCAATAAAGCTACCCCTCCCAAGGAGGATTTTCAGCTGGAAGTCGATTTTGTAGAGGGAGGAAAACCGGGGTACCCGGAGAAAAACCCTCGGAGTAAGACTGAGATCGACAATCTCAGCCCACATGCCGAGTCCGGGATTCGAACCCGTGTCGTAGAGGTGGGAGGCGCGAGTGATGACCGCTACGCCAACCTGACTCTTACGAACTTTTGCGTCTTATTTTGCATTTTTTCCTACGTCGCCTTTCACTGTATTTTACAGGGTTAGAACCAAAATCTTTTTTCCCCATTTAGTTTATAGAAAATAAGCTTTCTGCGCATTTTTTAGCTTTGCATTCGCTCCATAAAAGGTCATACCAAATAAGGGCTGATAACCAAAATTGAGTTAACCAATCAGAACGCAAGAAATCCGAGACTGAAAATTCAATAAACATAGGAAACCGTATGAACGCGACTGCGTTTCGCGATTTATTGGCACAAGTGGTACTTTAAAAATTCTACACCTACAACTGTAAAACTGATCAAAAAAATCTATCTACTACCAAAAAATTCTAAGTGTTGTAAAGCAAGACATATTATTTATCATATGACCCATGCGGCCCTGCTTGCGAGCTCTAATAAAACCTTTGGGAATTAAAGTAACGTGATGGGGGCCGAAAGAGCTGACGTGAGCGGGCCCGAAAAAACCGTCCGGCCCTCTTCGGATGTAAACTTTGCAGTTTTGGGAATAATGATAACAAAAATGAGAATGACAAAGAAAAATATTATTATATGGCTCGATAGTTTCTTGCAATCTGATTGGCTGCTCGGAGGGCGAAATTTTCCTGTAATGACCGATCATTATGACATTTTATAATAACCGGTCATAATGAGAAATTTTTTTCTTTTGACTTTTTCTTGACATTTATTTTTGATTGTTCATTTTTGAAGAAATCATTTTTGCCTGTTTTTCGTGACGACTGCCGATTCGGCTGAGTGAACATCGTTTGAAATGAGTGCGCGCGCGCAAGTGGATATGGAAATTAACTTCCAGTGTGTTTTTCGTTTTCTTACGACAATAGACTAAAGGCCATATAATAATAACTTATCAACGTCGTCCGTTCGGTCATTTCAGAGAAATATCAGACCACTGTCTTGTTGTAATATAAGTAGTATATATTGATAACGATGACGATAACGACGAAGACGATGGCGATGACGAAGATATCGACGATGGCAATGACAATAACGACGAAGACGATGACGACGACGAAGATGACGACGATGGCAATGACGATAACGACGAAGACGATGACGACGACGAAGATGACAACGATGGCAATGACGATAACGACGAAGACGATGACAACGACGAAGATGACGACGATGGCAATGATGATAACGATAACGATATCGGTAACGATCTTTTAGCCCTTTTTTACAATAAAAAGTGGGTCATATGATAAAGTGCTTATTGACTGAGTTGGGTCGGACCGAAGGAGAAAGTATTTTGCTATTGGTTATTTGTACGGAACTCACTGCGCTCGATCCGTACAGCATGACCTCCAGCCAGATATTTTACCGTTTGGCCCTCCCACTCAGTCAATAAGTACATAATATTTAACAGGTTAGTTTTCAAAGAAAAAAAAAACAGACAGAAAAACTGATTGGATAACCAACCAGACTAACCTGTCCCGCCGGTGCCTTGTTTGGCCAGATTTTTATTCCTGATAGAGTTCTGCATTCTTGATTCTTTAGCAGCTTGTAGAGTGATGAATCTTAGAAAAAAATGTAAAAAGAAAACTCTTAAGATATTCGGAAACTGTTTTTCATCGTAATTGAAGTGAGGTATTGTGTTGGTTGGAATTTGACCGGAGTATTTTATGAAACAAACAAAAGTGAATAAAGATTTACTGAAGGTATCAGGTACAAATCCATTCTAAAAGTCCTTATCTGTATCTGATCACTGGAGCACATATCGAAACTACAAGAGCAGTGACCAAAAGAATACGAAGCCATTATGTATATCACCAGAACACCACAAGGACTTGCTGATTGATGTAAAACGCAAAACATTACTTATAGAATATGATCGGTTATAACCGCTAACTTCAATCGTATTTATTTCACAATAAGGAAAAGAAATAACTAGCTCACATGAATATATGTAGGGTGTTTGTTTATGACATCAAATAATAAGCTGGTAATTTAAATATTAATAAAAAGACCAAGAATCCACAAATTAACCAGCTATGGTCACTGTGCCCCGGAGCTGCAGTACAGCTATATACTGTTGCCAATAACTTACGGTATTACTCTGATGGAAGTCTTTAAGATAGCCCCTCTTTTTGACGCGCTTACAAAAAAGAATAAGTCGCGCGGCCAACGATAAAGAAAATTTGGGAGAAAACGAAAACGGTAGAGTGTTGGCTTTAATTTCACCCTAAAATCTGTTTCGGAAAACGGTCAACACTTAAATGTTAATTCCGACCACAAGAAATGTTCTTGCGGGGAAAAGTTTTCCGGTTATACGGTATGTTCGAAAGAAACTTTAAGTGAGTGCTGATGTGCATCCGCGCGCGAGTCTGCTTGATTGACAGCTATCATACCAATGGGAATTTCGCTTTCTGATGAGATGCAAAATTCAAAACAGGTTTCGTTTGGAAAGTCCGCAGTCCTTACTTTCGCCCTCTCCCAATTCTTCTTTACGCTGACTCCGCGCGAAGCGTTTTTCGACTCCATCTTTTTTGTGAGAACGCTTCGAATATAAAGTTACGGTAAAAAAGGGGCTGTCGAACTTTCTAATCTGATACGCAGAGGTAGCAGACGTCATCACTGTCATCAGCAAAAAACTTTATCATGACTATTTTAACATGGACGATCACAACACAAAGTACTGTGATTCCTGGGTTCAAACCACTTACAGTTAAACCTATCTTGACTTCACTCACAACGGTTTTTATCAAAGCTATTCAACATGGACGACCACACAATGTGTGAAAGCTCCGTGGTTAAAATCTCTTAAATTATAGTTAAACTGATCTCAACTTCCCCGATAACAGTCCTTCTCAGGACTACTTTAACATGGACGATCACGCAGCTCATTGTGCTTTATTTTGATGATTAACACAGAAAAATCTAGAAAATCGAGAAAGACTTGTGTAACTTAAAAAACCTTGGGGTAGCAGGAGCTGGCGGTTGGTGAATTCGCGGATAAAGTGCGAGGTAAAACGGTACACGGAAGAAGATGAGTGAAAAAGATACCAAGTTTAATGTTCGCCGCATTCTCTGCTTTCTGTAATGTATCTGTTTTTTTCGCTCGGTGAATTCTAGCTTTCATGTACAAGTACGTTGTGTTACCAACATTTTTACTCACTTTGCTACGATCTTGATGTGATTATCTCGGAAATCTTTCAGCATTTCCACACAGTTATCAAATTTGTTAAGAAGTTCTTCGTTCTGACTGGTTTGAACTAAAATGCAGACAAAGGAGAAATTATAAACCTTATTAATAAAAAACCGAGTGCTTACAACTGGATATTTGCTATAAGTCGTTGTCAGCATTATAAATTATTTTGCAACAATTTTTCAGACGATCTCCGAGGTAAGCCGTTAAGCATTTTAAGCAATTGCGAGCGAGAAAAAAAATGAAACTTTAACGGGAAATTTTTTTAGGATTCTTTTACTCCATTGCTTATATTTCGACTGTTATAAACATTTTACGTCAAAAAATACTTTGACTATTCTCGAATCTTCCTTGATACTTTGCATAAGAATTCGAACCCGTCTGTTCCAATCGTTTTCTAAGGTGTACTTTGCTGTTTGAAAATAATGGGCTGCGCCATTTTGTTTGCTTGACGTCACTCTTGCGCTGAAGATGTTCAAATTAAGATATCGGCATTGGAGGCAGTATGGGTGTAATTTCCAACACAATGAACCATATTTCTGAAAAAAGCAAATATTAAATAAAAAATTGCATGTGTTATTTCGAATTTTCCGCTTACTTAAAAAACTCCGAGCGCAAGAGTGACGTCACGCAAACAAAATGGCGCCGCCCGTAAGTCAAAACGTATAGATACAAAAACGTACCGTAATGTTTGATAGACGGCCCATCACGAACTGCTGTAATAAATTCCCGGTGTTCTGGTGGCATGTAACTGCGCATGCGTTCTAAGAAGGGAGGTTCGTTATCTGATGCTGAAACAGATAAAAGGATTCATGTTAGTTTACAATGCATACTACATGATTCATACAAAAAAGTTGAAAAAAAATCAGGGACAGATAAAATGTTTTGAAAGACTATTTTTTCGCCTTCTTTAAAGAAGTCCAAGTCGATGTCAAATACCAGATCCTCGCTCTTGGCCAATGGGTTTCGGATCACAGACCGTAGATTCTGGATCCCAGCTCCAAGTTTCGGAACCAAAACTCTCGGATTCCGGATCCTAGCTCATGGATTCTGATCCAAAGCTCTCGGATTCCGGATCCAGCTCATGGGATACCGAACCAAAGCCCTCGGATTCCGGATTCCGGATCCCAGCTCATGGATTCCGAACCAAAGCTCTCGGATTCCAGATCCTAGCTCGTGGATTCCAAAATGTTCAAAGCTCTCGGATTCTAGATCCCAGCTCGAGGATTCCGAACCAAAGCTTTCGGATTCCGGATCCAAGCTCGTCTATTCCAAAACAAAGCTCTCGGATTCTAAATCCCAGCTCAAGGATTCCGAACCAAAGCTCTCGGATACCAGATACCAGCTCGTGGATTCCAAAACAAAGCTCTCGGATTCCCGATCCCAGCTCATGGATACCGAACCAAAGCTCTTGGATTCCGGATCCCAGCTGGAGGATTCCAAAACAAAGCTCTCGGATTCCGGATCCCAGCTCATGGATACCGAACCAAAGCTCTTGGATTCCGGATCCCAGCTGGAGGATTCCAAAACAAAGCTCTCGGATACCAGATACCAGCTCGTGGATTGCAAAACAAAGTTCTCGGATTCCGTATCCCAGCTCGAGGACTCAAAAACAAAGCTCTCGGATTCAGGATCCCAGCTCGTGGATCCCGCATTGCGGATTCCAAATCAAAATTTTGGCTGGATTCTGGTTTATTCTACGCGGGTCGAGTTTTGGATACTTTGGTTTGCATGATCATAAGATGAAAACAGCATGCCCGAATGTCACTTGGAATTATAGACCCTTAAGTTGCTTGTGCGATCAAGAATTCGCTTCATCTAAACCATATTGTTGCAATTAGCGACATTATATGAGAATCCCTAGTTGGAACAAAATCAAGGACTTTTCGAGGCCAGTTGGAACCTTCTAGCCTCTAGGATGTTCAGCTCACTTCAGCTTGTGAGAAAGATTGCAATAAGAACAAACTTTGAAGCAAGGAGGTTAGGTTTGATTTAAACAAGTTTTGCGAGAGCTTTCTTGGAGATCCCTACTTTATTCGTGATTATAGTTTCCATTGGAATTATTTTCACACGTGACCAGAACATGGACAGCACGTGCTTAAGGGAATCTATGTTTGAAAATTTGGCTGAAAAACAAGCTGCGATTTAACTAATTTGAATTCCAATTAAGGCCAAACTAGTTAACTAACAAAAAAAAACTGTAGAAGAACAAATTCTGATCGCCATCAGAAAACTAATACACCGCATAAATGAAAGGAGTCAAATTCACTTGTTCAATTTTGTTTTGTAGCTTATACTAATTGCTATGTATAAATAAAATTACAAATAAACCAAGCACTAATCACTCCGTATAGATATACCACAACAAATACCAAGTACTAGTCAATATTCCTTACCAGGTTTTCTCGGGTGTTCTACACCGAGTGCAGCATCAAGTACCTGGAAAACAGTGGACTCTGCCGCACTTCCGCCTGAAAACTAAGGATGAAAGCAAATAACCCTTAAAATATAAAGTTCCTTCTGAAAGGTCAACGTGCTTCTCCTTTGTAGAAATGGCACAAGAAAGGATTTAAAAAGACAAAAAGTGCTTGAAACATCATTATCACAAAGAAATTTATCGAAGTACCAAAACAACAACAAAAAAATTTAAGATTGCAAATCTTTATAACTTTATTGTAAGTTTGTATGTTGACATTCTTCGGCTCGGAGGTCGAAAGACCTATAAGAAATTTTAACTGCAATTCTTGTTTCTCATAGATTGTTTCCGATTTAATAAAATAGTGGCTGGAAAGCTGGTAAGCAATAACGAAGAATTTTCAGTTATTAAGACGAGGGTTAAAAAAATCTGATATCATACAGGAAGGTTCTTGTTTTTATCTTAAACCTTCCGAATGAAATCAACCAAACTGCCCCCTTTCCCAAAGTACGTATACCTTGAGCGGAGAAGAACTGACTCCTTCATAGAGAAGACCATCAGGTAATGCTTTGCTGTTCATCCACCTAGAAACCAGTCATCAGTTAGCGGAAGTATGTATGGTTTTTTTTTTTTTTTTGAAAAAATACAACAACTTGTCTTTAAATTTAAAATCATGGAAAAGAAAAACTATGTGCACGTGACAAAATGCGTTTTCGCTGATTTTAAGATTTCTTTTTTTTAGCTAAACGTTTGAGCTGTTGATTTTTCTTCTTCAGCAGAGTACCGGAAAACTAAATGCAAAACTAGAAATAAAAATCAATTCGATCATCACTTTCACCATAGTTATCATTGTCACCATAATCACCGCCACCTGGTTAGCCTAGTTGGTAAGGTACCAGTCTATTGAGCGGGAGGCTCGGGTTCGATTCCTGGCTGGACCAACACTTAGGGTCTTAAAATAATTAAGGAGAAGATGCTGCCTTCGTTCTAACATCTGCAATTGATTAGACCATCGCGTCCTCTCAGATAAGGACGTTAAACCGTACGTCTAGTCTCTCGACAGTCTATCGGGGGACTTAAAAGAACCCACTCATAGGTCTGTCTCTTTCACTGAGGGCATTTCTTGGTTTATTCAAGATCCTCTACTGTTTCTGCCTTGTATTTCCTTGTAAAGCGCTAAGAGATTTGATAATAATCGCTATATAAATATGCATTATTATTATTATTATCATCTTCACCACCACCATTATCATTACCCTTATCAGTATCGTTACTTTCATCAGTATCATCATTATAATTATCATCATTTCTATAACCATCATTACTATCATCATATCCATCTCCATCCTCATCATCATCATCATCACCATGATAATCAGATTTTCTTATACATAGAAATAAATATGTTAACAAGTGTGAGTAGGGATTTACTCAAGCATTGTTAATACTTACCCCCCTAAAAAAACTCTTAATTTTTTATAGAACTCCAATGGATCGCAAGTATCTACGTTTTGGAAAACAATTAACAAAGTCAAGTTATTTAATTCAATTAATTGCTTTAAACGATTGTAGGAATGAGTTGACAAATTTTTTTTGAGAATTAATAGATTAGAAAAGAACCTTCGTTTATGCCAAAAAGCTAAATCTTGGTTTCTTTAGCGTTAAACTTGTGAGAGTTTCTGATTCCCCCTGGACGGGACACTAATCCATCGCAGGTTAGGCCTAGCAGAAGTTAGTACTAGTTTGACCGACTCTGAAAGGATGAAATAGAAGGTCATGCAATTGTTTAAAACTCGGCAAAGACGGGTTTCAAACCTTATGGTTGGAAGAAAGCGATCTTATCAACTGCGGAAACCATACCGCCTTAAACTTCGTTTATGTGATTCAGTAACTACATGGCGTCATCTTTCGATTCGAAGCGTAAAGTATTAACTTTAAAGTACAAATGAAAGGGGCGTTTTCTTCTAACCTTTGCACATTTCCAAAATCGAATATCAAATGCTACCTACATGCCCTCGACAGGGCTACACTATTATTTTGCTTGATTCGGTTGGCCTTAACACGACCACGTTTTCGCCCATGTTCTGTAAATATCCTGAAATAAAACACCAAAACCAACAAATACAATTTCCAATAAAAACGTACCGTTGATTCACAGATGAAATTATGCCAAACTTAAACGGCAATTGACCGCGACAGGGCTAGAAGCCGGAATAAGCCACTCGTATATGACAATACGGCGGCGTGGTTGGCGCAGTTGGTAAGATGTATGCCTTCCAACCACAAGGTCCCAGGTTCGATTCCTCGGCTCTACCGAAAATTGAACATTTGTGTGACCTTCTTTT
>JAOEHV020068361.1:0-16487 GCA_025447995.2 Isaurus tuberculatus
GACCAGTTTCAAACATCGCTATACACGATTAGACTTGTCGAATCGTGTATAGTGGGCACTATACAAGGTGTTCAAACACACTCGACTTTGTAGAGTATACAAGTCGAATGTTGTATGGTATACAAAGTCGAGTGCGTTTGAACAGACCTTTACACTCTCAATAGTTCGTGCAACTCGTCTCGCAATGGCGTTGCTAGACACGTTGCACGAAAAATTGCCTCGTGTAACATCAGCTTACGCTACGAAACAACCTATTAAACCCTTTGCGATGCAGAGCCAATCAGTCGTTTCTGCATGTGTGATCCAGGTTTAGTGCAATTGAAAGGAATTTTTCGAGTGTTCTTTCCCTTCTGCACGAGTCAACGAAAACCTCGACCCCCCCCCCCACCCACCCCGGGACAAGGTAGGGTTAATAGGGGGATGGTGGGTGAATATACATTTGACCATGCCTTATAAGGTTGGGGATTAGAAACTTTTAGAAGAAGCTTCCCCATGGGGGTGGGGCATATGTGGGGAAGCGGAAAGAGGAATGATGACTGCCTTAAACAGTCCTGGTTTCCCTGTGGAATGGTATCATCTAGAATGTATTGAAATGGAGGTGATACCAGAAGGGCAGTGGTTCTGTAGCTTTTGCAAAGGTGAGTAAACTGTTAGTTGCTTTTTATTTATTAAATATTAAAAGTAGTACTTTGTGTCTTCTGATTTTTAAGTTTCATTAAATCATGTTTTGTTTTTGTTCTTTTTTCATTTTCAGACCAAGACGATTGGAAGAAAAAGAGGAAAAAAGATTGAGGTCCCAAGAGGTGGGGAATTAGCTATAGTTTGGCTATAGGGACTACCCCCATGGGTGGGGCATTCAGTAGAGATTTGACCGTGGCAATTTTCTAATCCCCACCTCGTCCCGGGGGACGTCGGGGTTTTCGCTGACTTCTGCATTACTGCTTGTGCGGGTAATAGTCAAAACAGGTCTGGAGAAACGAAATTACGAGTTTATAGTCCATGAGCTAAATCCTGAAAAGGGGCTAAAGACCGACTTTCGTAGCACTCCCCCTTCACCCTTATGACCAAGCAATTCCGGTAAAAAATCAAAACTTATTTTACATATCAATATTTTACATTTTATTGGTCTTCATTTCTCTTTTAGTTTCTATGCAAATTGCGTCCCCTAATGAACATATACATGAAATTTTGTTCAAATCAACAAGTAACAAAGAGCCATTGACTCGAACCGAACTATGACCCCTTATAAAGGGGCATTTTGGCAAGATTGCGTTCGACATATAAAGATAGCATGTGCGTATTGGTTCAAATAACTTGCAGCCACTATAGCGGGCATTTAGAGCCACTTTGAGCCCGAGTTATAGCAGCCATGCACAGCTGCTTCAATTAGTAAACTAAAGTACCGACTGTACAGCTACTTTAGAACGGCTTAAAGTTATTGTCCAAGAAACTCATTTCGTTATCTTTGTAAAATCGAAACAAAATCCTTCCTTGAAAATATCTCATTCAGTTTATTGTTCTGTACATCTCACTCAATTTATTAGCATCCTCATTATTAATTAACCTCTAACTTTTCAATTTTAATTTACAAAGTTTTCTTAACTAAGAAAATTAATTTAATTACGTATCATCTGGGTATAAAGAATTGAATCTTGATTATGAAATGATCTATTCAACAAATGTTTTCAAATACCAACACAAATATATTTTAGTTCCAACCATAAAGATATCAGAGAATCACCGAAGCAGCCTTTGACTTATCTAGAAAAGTCAGATCAGTGGTCCATTACGTTATTTTAGGTGAAGAACGATCGTCTGTCACCGTCTTCTTTAGCTTGACACCTGCAAATGGACTTGCTCTGTGGAAAAAAAATGGTTTAGCTCGTAAGCACGGACATTTAAAAACAAAAAATTAACCAATTATTGATTAAATAGTTTTAAAAAAAACAATTGAAATGTAGGAAACAAGCTTAATTTATATAAGTCAAGGTTAAAACCATAATAACCATCATTCTAAGAAAGTGTAACTTCGTCTGTTGCTCCGAAGAAGGGTTAACGCTCGAAATGTCAAAGTGACTTACGGCGACGATCATAACCATGCAAAAACAACCGAGTTGAGTTGTCTAAATCGCGACGTTGTACATACTCGCAAAAAACTGCTAACAAGAAGAGAGAAAGACGCGCAGTCACGAAAAGGAGGCAAAGAAGTAACGAAAGAAGCGAGTAAGTAAGCAAAGAATGAAGCAAAGAATTGAACGATAAGCAATCAGGCGAACAATCAAGCTAAAAGGCTAACGAAACAAAACTGGAAGCGAAGCAAGAAACGAATAGCACAAGTAAGCATGGAGAAGGTGAAACGAGACGAATGGACGAATAGTTGCAAGAAAATATATATATAAAGATGAAAAGACGAAATCTACAGAACGACAGAGGAAGTAAACTTCTCTTTGTTTTACTTACTGTTCATTGTTTTCTTTATTTTCATTGGAATCGTCAGGAGATACTGGTGGTGGCGGAGGGGGAGGGGGTGGTGTGCATGATTTGCTGAGACCGCCCGCAGATACTGATCGTGGTATTTTAGGAGAAACTTTTTGTTCTGTTGATGGAATGGCCACTTCAGTTACTGAAAGTCGATTGAGTAAATATGAGTACTTATCTAATAACTATCTTTTTATACAATAAAATCAAACCACCAAAACCATGTCCGCGATGTTGAAGTATGTACTTGCTCACTTAATTTTTACTTCTTTTTTTTTTCCTTGAGATGGAAATCAATTTACGGACTTAACCATCCTGTTGTTTTCACAACTTACATTTCAAGTTGTTATAAAGACTTTTATCTTGGACAGAAAATATAGATATACTGTAATTGTTGACACAATTTTAACTTTTATAACGATTTATTACACTAATAGTTCAGCCTATCGTGCCCTTCCCGTTCGTCAACGTTCAAAAGCTATTTCATCAAGTTTCGAATTTTAAGGATTACCATTTTACTTGTGGTAAAAGACGCAATTAACAACGGGGAGATCAATACCTGAGTTAGACGTTTCACTCGTTGGTGCAGATTGATTGGTAATTGGTGTATCTTCAGACGTATTGCCTTCTTTCCCATTGTAGTCTGGCTGTGGAAGGGTTGGAGTTGGACCCAAGTCCAAACGTTTTAATGTCGGTGATTTATTGGGAATCCCAACATCCAACGGCGGTCGAGGGTGCTGTCCTCCAGATACCGGCATGGTTTGACTAGCATTCGGTCTGCATATATGATAAATTAAAGGTACTTTACTTGTGGGATATGACTAAAGGAATCACAAGCTAGGTACATTCAAGTGTGCAATAATTTGCAGTAATTGTGACGAACTCAAAAGGCGGAAACAGTTGGTTATGGCTGCTAACCCCAGATTCGTCGATTAGTTTATTTGAGATTTTAAGGCATTTTTAGGCTGTAATAAGGAAATGAAATGACGTCACGGCCCGGTTCTCGACCCAGACTTAGCAACTCCCGGTCATCTTCGTTGGGCGTGGCCGGCGCGGGAACTTTAAAGCTCGATTTTGTCACGAAAATGTGACGTAATCGAAAATTTTTTTTAGAATACTTGTCTGCGCATTCTGGAGATATCAAAATCGAAAAAAAAAATTTCGCCATATTGACACTTCAATAACGTCATAAATCAGATTGGAAACAATGAAAAGCGAAGACTCCAATGTTTATATAAAGAGACAACAATTTTCTATCTGAAAAAAATTTCTATTTAAAAACTTGTTTCTTTTTTTCTCTTATATCTGCGTTTATTTTCTTCAAGTAATTGTAGTGTATAAAAGTTTAATGCAAAACAGAGCAAAACGAAAAACTATTTAATGACGGCTTGTCCCACCCAAAGAAGCTGGCAAGCTCATAAACTTTGAATCAAGACTGTTGTAATTTTTGCAAGTTCAAACGAATTAAAAAAGAACTTACGCTGTATGTGCAGCCAGAATTTGCTCCATGAATTGAGAGGGAAACCAGCCGTGTCTGTATAGGTATGGCAAACATAAAATGTTTTAAAAACTTTAAAATATTAAAATGGTGTAAAGTTAAAAGTTTAAAGCAAACGTTTTCGACTCTTTTAGTCATCTTCAGGTTAAATGATGGTTAAGTTTTAAAAACTATACCAAAGGACACAATACACACTTGCAAAAACGATAAACGATGGTGAGTCTCAAATGAGAAAACCGTAATCTGGATCAAAAATATGACAGATTCGACTTTTTAATCATCAATTATCAACCCTACATATACTAAATAACAACATGTGGTTTTTGAAGGATGAGGAGATAAAAGGTTAAACATTTTTGATATCTAGTAGTTTTTACATACTAACTACTACTCTAATTAAAATTCTTTAACGAATAGCTCTTATCCTGGGTCAATTTCAATATCCAAATTTTCTCAACATAATCTGAAAAATTAAAACACGTTTTTCTTTGTTTTGAAAACGGAAGTGGAAAACGTTGCCTTGTCTTTACATTTTTTTGTTTTTATTTGCATCAACTAAGTAAATCTTACGGTATGGTTAATACCAATCCTGTGCGCAAGTTACGTTAGGCCTTTTTTCCACTAGGCGTTTTTCGCGCGGAGCGGAAATTTCTTTTGTGTTTTACCATTACACACGCTCTATGGAACACAAGACAAAAAAAATTTCGCTCCGTGCGGAAAATTCCGCCACATGGAAAACAGCCTTAAGAGTTGTATATTGGCGCGAAACATTTAAACAGTAATCGATGTCGTACGTAAATTTTATTTTTCTACGTAATTTTCTTCTGTTTATTTTGCTGGTTAACTGAATATAATGTTTGTTTTTTATATTTATCTTAAATATTCCTTTCGAAACTAAGTCATTGACGACTAACTTGTTCGTCCGTAAATTCTCTCCATATTGCCAGCCCGACACGACCTCGCTTATAGGATCCACGATATCACCCTAGAAACGGTAAACACACTTGTCAATATCAGACCATATAAACGGTGATCAATACCGCACGGGTCTTATTTAGAAAATAGAGAATTTTTTGATTTAAATCAGAAGAACAGAATCGAAAAGCAAAAGAGAAACAATAATCTTAAGAGCAACTGTCTTTAAAGAGAAATTTACTGTAAAAAGTAAAATTGCCCTTTAAAAAGATGATGCCTTCACAATTTTGGCAAGCTGAGGAAACTAGCACGTGTCATGCAGCTCATGAACTATGGCATTGTGATAAAATTCTACTTGTTTAAAGGTAGTTCTTACAGTTGGCATTGTCACAAAGAATTTTAAAAGTATCATGAATCTTGATATGAGTAGAAAAAATACTTAAACTGGATACAAATGGTGAAATAAAACAAAACTAGACACTTAACTGAAATAATACAGAAAATAAAATAACTGAAATATACACATTGTGAACAACTTCTAAATTTGCTCCATAGCGTAACGATTTTCTCATATAAACTCTTACCAGTATATTTATCATAAAATCAACAGCTAGAAGTATTTTACCTCTTTGAAACTCAGCTGTGAACCTTCTTCAGCCGTATGTGGAAAGAGAGCTCGAAGTTTTATCCTGTCAAAAATGATGACACAATGAAGAAATGGAGTGGTGGAGAAGTAGAAACAGATGGAGGTAAACGAAGAGTAAGAACTAAGAGAAGGATGAGGAACATCAAAAGAATCAGGAAGAGGACATCAACGAGAGCAGGAGTGTAAGAAGATAAGGATTAACAAGAACTGAAGGGAAGGAAAGGTAAGTCAACAGATTGGGAAAAGCAAGAGGAGCAGTTAAAACGGAAGGGAAAGAGGCCCAAATGAGCGGGACTAAAAAATAAAAAGTATTATCATAATCTGATATAGAAGGAAAAATGAGCTATCACCTTAGGGAAAAAGAGTAGGGGTATTTGAGGAAGGAGAAGGCCCATCTTCTGGAGGAGAAAATCCATCTGAAGGAGGTAGAGAAGGAGAAGGCCTATCTGTGGTAGGAGGAAAAAGATCATCCAAGAAAGGAGGAGAAGAAGGACTATCTGTGGGAAGATAAGAAATATCTGATGGAGGAGGAGAAAGACCAGCAGAGGGAGGAAAAGATGGGTTATCTAATGTAGGAGGAGAAAGATCATCTGAGGGTTGATGAGAAAGATAATCTGAAGAGGGAGGAAGTACTAACCATCTGTGAGAAAAAGTATAAAAGAAAGATCAAGGGGGGGGGAAGTAAAACTAAAATGAGCAAAAGTAAAAAAACCGAGGAGAAGGAGAATCAGAAATGGAAAAGTTGTGGAAAAGATCGAAGGTCTTCAGCAGAAAAAGGAGGAGAGGCAGTAATGGCATACTGGCTTGAAAAATTCACTTTTACCTTCCATCTAAGAAGCCATCAGGAATGTCCTGTCCATCAATGGATGTATCACCATTCTCCTGAACAAAGCAAAAATGGAGAGCTCTTATTTCAATCAATTTAAGGATTGAAAATATACTCTCAACAACTTCACTGCAAAACATGGTATTTTCAATGAAATTGTATACCTCAACAAAGGTTTCGCTTTGGTTTCTTTAATTCACCACAATGATAATTTATACAAGATAAATTACAAACATCTGAGTAGTGGGGGGGACCATAAAAACTGTCAGGCTTATACTAAAAGATTCCCTAGTGACTACAACTATAATCAATTTACAGATATAAAGAAGTAAGAAAAAGACAAATTCTGATATATTGTAGTATTGTAGCTAACTAAATATTTAATAGCAATAAAGAAAAGAAAAGAAAAACATTTCAAAAGCGGTGTACTTTTTACATATAAAAATTTAATTAAAACTGTAAAAAAATCATAAAAAGAATTACTTGAAAACCAAAAAAGATCAAGTAAACATTGGTCTTTCTTTCCTTTCTCCCAAACCAGATAACTTGTCACACTTCATTTACCACCCTTATCAAACAAATCTAGATTCATTTTACCACTCAGTGTTTGGGGTACCTTGATTGGAGTTGCAGATGAACCTGGCTGCTTCCTGATGAAGGAAAACCATCCAGGAATTTTGGAATTCAGGAGTTTTGCATTCTAGTAATAAGAGAATGAGACTGGTCAAACTTAAGGATTGCTGAAAAGAAGGTGACTAGCAACTTTATTAAGGTGTATTAGTGGCTTTAGCTCAAGTTAAATATTTCTTAAATAATAAGTTCTTTGCAAAAATGTTTTAAAGTTGTCAAAGCATACTACTGTAAAACTTGCTTAAGGTTGAGTGAAGTGCTAAAAATCAGACATTAGTGTACACTTCAAGAAAGGGTTCCAAGTTAGTATGAACCTGTGCAAGCATTATGGAATTACTGTAATTGGCATCCTTATTTATTACAAAGTACACATTCAATAAAAGTATTACTTACATGGTCATAAAATTCCATACAGCATTTAGCAATGATGGTTGCCCTGTCTAGCACAAAACTGTGGAGCTTGCGTTCCTCAGACAGTGCCTAAACAGACATAAAATGGTTCTCCTTACAGTAGGTTAAAAAGTACAACATTCTTGAACTTTGACAAATTTTACATGGCAACTGCATTCAAATGTTGTATACTGTTCACTTTTATGACAAATAACAGGAGATTTCACAAGACATAGTTTATTGCTAAATTTAGGTTGTCATCAACTCATGAAAAACTGAGGAAGTGGAACCATTCCTTATCTAGCTTGTGAAATGACTAAAGCTGTAGTAACATAACTCCTAAGTCTGTACAAATGACTGGAAATAAACAATGCACGTTTTTCAAATTGGAATGCAACATTGAAACAACTCTTTAGATTACATAGAAAGCAGTTCAAACAGTTGTAACAAGGGGGGGGTTGAGGGGGAGCTTAGTGTCCATAAAGAGAACATTAACATATAAATTATTAGATTTGTAACTTACCATTTTACATCCATTTATCCTGAACTCATCCAAATGCTTCTGAGCTTTTGTAAGTTCTTCATCACACTATAAAAAACATTAAGTTTACAATACTGTAACAGTATTTAGAATAACACAGACAGAGCTGCCAAGTCTCGTGGTTTACCTGACCTTTACGGTCTCTCTGATGGGTCATGAAGTTTTCAAATAATTTCTATAAATTTGCCCTTAGCCTAATTAATGTTGAACTTATATCTATGGTTTTTTCCATATGTACTCAAGGATATTAAAAACTTATTAAAATGCCATGTACACTCTTTAATAAGTAATTTTTATTTTTGTCATAAACAGCATGTTGAAAATAAAATAACAAGACCATTTCAAATTGGAAGCTGTGATCTTGAATAATTTTTCTTGTAATTTAGCTTAGTTTGTATTCTGTGTGTGGACTCACTTTTCATCATTAAAACATCAATAGGTGAAATTTTGTGATAGCTAGTCACCTCACAATTAAGAAACTTAAAAAAAAAACAAAAAAAAGAAAAACAGCAAAAAATAATTTGGATCTCCAAAACTAAGTTGTTTGGGGGGAGGGGGTAACAAACAAGACACCACCAGACCCCATCAATCTCATGGATTTCAATTTTCTGAATTTATTAGCTCTTTAATGAAAAAGCACGTTATAAATTTCTCCATCAAATAAATTCTAGGTTTATAATGATAACAGAGATTTTGAGGCAGGTCAGGATATCTATGTGAACTAAAAAGCATTTATAATTTATAATAGAAATTAATTAATGAGTAACATAAAATTAAATCAATTTAATTTAGAAATGAAAACAATGTTTTACCTGTCTTTCCTTTTCTTCATATTTCTCAGTTAGTTTTTTGCGCTGACTTTTTTTCCTTACTTTGTTTAACTCATTCTTTGCTTTTTCGACAGCCTGAAAGAAATTAAAAGAAACTCTAACAATGTATCTTTTATTAGTTATCAATCTGACAATTGAAAGCACTAATAGTCAATGCTTCTCGCTGCTAATACACTACTTACAGTGATGAGTATACAATTCTTAATATTTAGTTACTTAATAAATAACAGGTGAAACTTGCCAGTTGATCACGACAACTAAATTTAATTTTTTTAAAAATTATTTTAAAAGAGTATTCAATAACTAAGTTAATAGATAAAAAAATACTTTATTCATTTGTAGCTTCTGTTGACAAAAAAAAACTTACTCACCTCAACTTTAGCCTTGACTTCATGAGTGTAACCTTTCTGACAGGACTGGAAGAAGAAGAGAGCAAATATACATTATGTGGTGTTAGTAAAATTAATATTAATTTATTTTTGAATTCAACATAAAAACCTGATCAAATAGTTCTCAACTGTTACTAAAACTTTAAGTTAAATTTTAAAACAAAGTCATAAGTTCATTACAAAGGATTAAAACTAAATGAATGTCAGCAGATGTTACATATAAAAACAGATAATAAATTGCATTAATTACTAAATGTTTTTCAAACATTTATCTTAATGCAATTTGTCTTTTTACATATATAAGAAGCATAAACTCTTAATGCAAAACACATCATTTTAATTTATACAGAGTATATATTAAGGTTTTCCACAAGAAAAAAATAATGGAATCAGAAGAGACTTCATTATACTCAGACTGCCTATGACTGCCACAACAAACAACAGCTGCGCAATTTATTTCTGATTAAGATAAAACTAGCAAATAATCAGACTGTACTAATTATTACATACCACTGAGCTAATAGCTCAATAAGTTTAGCCATGCATATAAATTTATGTTTTTATATTGAAACGCAGTAACAAATTAGAGAAATTATGTGATTCATTGTATGCTAATAAAAGTCAACAAAACATTATGTGACTGTTTTTAATTCTACTGCTTAATCATTAATTTTAAATTCACTCTATAATTATGTCCACAGACATTATACATCTGCAAACATGAGCTCAGATTAAACTAATGTAAATAAGTTGTTCAATAATCATTTCTCATCTATCTTAATCTGTTCTATTCTACTTACTAGACAATACATTTTTAATCTGTTTTAATTCAACATTACTCTAAAAATTCATTAAATGTAAATCCTGCATTCTAATTGCCTCTTCAAAAGGGCTACTATTTCAATGGTTCCAGTATAGCTAAAACAAACATTTTTTTCCAAACAAATAAATTTTCCCTTGTAAATCTTTCATAAATTTGTTGTTGCGGTTTGTCTGACTATCTAGTTGTGTGATATAAAAACAAATAACCCTCTTGGCATCATAGAATCTGAGTAATACGATCTACATATACTAGTAAATTTGCCTTTCAGCTTCATGATGAGCTATTGTTGCAAAACCAATTTGTTCCAAGACTGAACTGTCAAATATTCCATACTAAGCTCTATATTAGACTTTCCAACCTGAACACATGTGGCTTTATTAGGGTAACTAAAAGAAGTATACCAGTCCAACATCATTAACATCAAGAACCCTGCAGGGCTGTGGCATGAAATTGTTTTTAGCCTTTGCCTTTGTCCCTGGTTGGTATTAGCTTAATTTTGTTATCAAAAGGGATTTGGGTTGAATTTTATTAATTTCTTTTTAGTGGAAGTGGTGTTGTTTCTACTCTTTTCTAATTTGTCTTTATGTGTAAGGTTTTAAGAGTCGTTTTTTTGATAAGAGATCAGATGAAGGCCACATATTTCTAAGTAAACTATTATAAAAACAAAAGCAGATGCGGTTGAACTTCACTGACACGCAGGTGAGCGGATGAATGCTACTGTATCCAGGTGTCACCTGCAAACAGTGGGTGATTTGGAAGGTCACCCACATTCTTCTCTCTTATTCTATCAATGTTACACACTCTATGCGCTGTTCTGATCAACATATACCTTGATTCGCACTGGATTTGTATCAGTAAGACTTTCCAATGGTGCAATGAGATCATTACTCAAATAATTAATCTATAAAATAAAAACAAGTAATAAGTAGCTGGGTTAAATATTATAATAATGTTGTTTAATAAGGGATTGGTCATTATTTGTCGAGAGGGGGGGGGAACTGGTGCAATATTAAATATGCAATGTTTGATTTTTACTGATCCACCCTTCTCCTTAAGCATGATTTTTCCTGACCCCCCTTCTTTCGACATGTGTAATAGTTTAACAGCTGGCTATACATTTGAATATTTTTTGTGGCCCCTCCTTTAACTCATGAATAAAAAATGGTGACCCACCCCCCTTTCGAAAAATAATGGCCAGTCGCTAAGTAAAGCTAAAACTGCAAAAATATTATTCTTAGTGATATCCTTGAAACATGATATAAAAGTCTTAATTATTCAAGATGTTGTATAATACCAGTGGAACGTATATCTCAAATATATCATATACATATATATATATATATCATAAAAATAAACAGCCTTACATGAATTATTGTGCTTTGTTGCATTAAGACCAAATACTTTTTAACATTTTTAAAAGAAAGATTAAAGTTTTTGTATTATAGTGGAACCCTGTTAATACGACCACCTTCGAACCACCGAAATTTGGTCGTATTAACAGGGTGGTCGTATTAATGGGGTTTTCAAATAAGGGAACATATGGGCTTTTGTTTTGTTCGGACCACAAAAAAGTGGTCGTAGTAAAGGGGTGGTTGTATTAATGGGGTTTTCAAATGAGGGAACGCATGGGCTTTTGTTTTGTTCAGGCCACAAAAAAGTGGTTGTAATAAAGGATTGGTCGTATTAACGGGGTGGTCGTATGGCAGGGTTCCACTGAAGAGAAAATTTAGTGGTGTATAATAAATGTAATTTTTAAATAATCAATAAAATAAAGGTATTTGCATTACCAGGAGTCAGGAGTTTAATTGCAATCTGTAAGATGTTACTAACGATATAGGTGAAACACAATCTGTCTGCAATTTGTTCCATCCATATAAACTTTAAAAACAATCAAAATCTTAAGACAAAAGCCATTTATTTCAGTGATAAGAAGGAAAGAAAAGGCTTTAAAAAGGCCACACATTTAATGACTTTTTAGGTAACTAGTTTGGATGCCCCCAACTCCTCCATTAAAAGTTTCAAAAGTCCCATTCCTAGTTTGAAATAAGACTTTTGTAAAATCCACATAACTTAATTATTATTATATTATGTGCACCTCTCTTTAATTAAAAATTTATAAATATATTTATAAAATATACTTTCAGTGTATAATATTATATAATAATATATAATATAATATATTATATATATTATAAATAACATAAAATATATTTTTTATATATAGCTATAATCTATTATTGTTTAAGCTTGTGCTAAAACAATAAAAAATAAACAAATTGACAAACACATTTCTTTCCTATTAAAAAAACTTTATAGAGAAATTTATTATGATTTTTTACAGATTGGTACAATACTGAATGGGTTTATTTTTCTTCTTCATTAAAATGATCAGTGCTAAGACAAAACAAGTGCTATTTAGATTCAAACTAAAACATAAATATTCAACATATACGAAATATTTAAAAGTATTTGTACTTACAATTCCTAACCGCTGAGTTTCAATGGTTTTCTGCACCTCAATCATATCTGAGATTGCGTCACCTAGAAAGAATGACCGAAACGTGAAACCAGCACAAAAAGCTAACAAAAAAAGGAATTGTTTGTTTTTAACGTTCCATGGATGCAAAAAACTAGTTAAAAATATTGTTCCTATGGCATGTAAAAATTTCATTGTTTTTAATTAAGACTACAGTGTTAGAAGTTTAACAGCTAGATGTCTATTTAAATAATTGATAGGCGGAAATTTAGAATAACCTTAGGACAAAATATTAACCATGCTGTGAATTTTTAAACACAATAAACTTTAGCAAAGCAACTGTACAGAAAGCACAAAAAAGAAAGGAGTTATTATTTGTGTATGACAGCAAACGAAGAAGATGCAGCTGCAATGGCAAATATATATTCATAGAAAATGAAAATCAAAAACGTGACATAGCAATCGAGAACCTAATATAACAAAGAATTTCAAAAAATCCAGTTTTCGTGAATCCGATTCACAGCGATCTGAAAACACAATTGTCTAATTCCCAACAGGAAAATGAAAACATTCTTTTCATTGATTTAATTATAATATCATAAGCTGCTATATCTAGACGAAATATAATTTTTCGCTCAACACAAAGTACAAGGAAAGGTTTAATGATAGCGAAATTGCTGAATATAGATCAAAGCAAAACAAAATGGTTAAATGTAAACAAAAAACTACAAAGTGAGTAAACCACGCATAAATTAAGACACCCACTAGCGTTAAATAACTTTTTGATCGGTGTGAATACGTAACTGTTTAAAGATATCTTTGAAAATAATAATGTAACTATAATATATATAATGATACTAGGATATTGGAGCTTCAAAACGATTCAGTCGGCAAACTTAAATAGACCTGAATGAACTAAACCATCTTGAATATTCGTTTATTGTGCATTTTGTATAACGCATAAACAAATAGTCAAAGATTTGTCAAATAACGATTTAAACACATTTAAAGAACTTGTTGCAAGCTTTTTTATCGACCATGAAACCGGATTGTTTCGGAGCAAAATAGATTAAAGTCAAATAACCTTACCTAGACCTCGAACCGATCCTTTTGAGTTTAGGGCCGATTGTGCAACTTTCCCAAGTGCCTGATAGTATTTCAGTGCTTCCGAACTCACATCTGTAATACAGACAGAAGACACGAAAATCAAGTGCAAAGAAACTCGCAAGGCTCTCTGAAAAACTATAAGCCAAATAAACAAAACCATACTTACTTTGAAGAGCTTTCTGATACTGTCTTGCTGCCGTGGCAAGTTCCCTCAAACTTGGTGTTAAATCGAGTATATTCTATGCGAGCAAGAAAATTTTAGACGTGTTAAAGGGGAGCAATTACAAAATGACGGTGAAAAAGCACACGACTTCTATCGAGCCAAACTCACTTGATAGACAATGCCGGTTATGGAGTGGAGTTCCTCGGTGCTTTGTGTTTCCATTCTATTCGCGGGAAGTCTAAAGCTTGATATAAATTTGAGTAGTGATAAGTGAGTAGTAGTTTCTCTTATTTCTCGGCAGGTCAAAGCATATTACGCCAGTCAGCAACAGGACATCCTAGATTGACGTGACTTCTTGACCGACCGGCGTTTAGTCTCGCTTTGATGCCCAGCAAAAGCCGCCACTCAAACAAATCCTTTTGCTAATAAAAGGTTTTCATACGAAATCCTTGGAAACAAAAGGCATACACAGAATGCATATAATTTCTAGGAAGTTTTAACAGCAACAATTCACTCTACAAAAATTTTGATTTCGAGACTGTGTTTGTGTGTATATATTCATTGAGGTCAGTTCTGTAACACTCACCTTATAGCTTAGGGACCGACTTTCAAACTTAAAAAAAAAGATTAAAACAGATTATTTTTTGATCTACTCCGATAAACTGATGGACTCAAACAGCCAAAATTTAAAAAACAAACAGTAGCTGATTTGGGTATTTTCTTGTCAAAAAAATATAATTTTAAAGCTAAAAGAAAGCCAAAACAAAATTGGATTTATTCTTTTTTTAGATATTGCGCTGGTTTGGTAAGACCCCTTCAAGGCAATAAATGGCAGTCACTCGAAAACAAAAGCATTAACGTTTCAAGTCACGCTTTTTAAATCTTAACTGACCTTATTCAAAGCTGATATGACGCAAATCTGAACACGAAGAAGTTTTATTAACTACGTAATCGCTTACAGCAAAGTAAATAAGATCAAAGAAGCAATAATTGAGCATTAGTCGGCCGAGACAATAATTTGTTAAGGGAGGGGGGGGGGAAGGGGGTGGTATAACTCACTATCAGCAAGTGATCTTTAATTATATGGAGGATGTGTGGTTGAGATTTTCGTTTTTAAGTATGGTTTTAAGCCATTTTTACAACGTTTTTTTATGGATTTTGCACCGAGAAACGCATTTTTTTCGGTTCTGCTTCCTTTACGATTTTGTTTTCTTCCATTTCTTGGCTTTTCGGTTTCGTATAAAGTAAAAATACCGGTGATTGTTTTTTTTTTCGGATTAGGTTTATAATTACGAGTTCGGTTTTTCTAATCATTTTGCGTTTTCTCTAGCTTAAACTTAAATATTCAGAATTTCTCAAAATGACATAAAAACAACTATCACACAAAAGGCTATTCTAATACGGAAGTCAATGAAAGCATTCAATTTTCAATAGCCCAAGTCAACGGTTCATTAACGTCTTTTCCTTCTTTTGTTTTGGACTCGTCCAAAACAAAAGAAGGAAAAGACGTTAATGAACCCTTGAACAAGTAGACAACCCTTACACTCCCTATGGAGTTTAACCAAGAAGTAACTTAGCCTCCGTTGCAGACGTCTTTTGTAGTTCGCCGAAAAGCTCCCTCGGCGAACTACAAAAGACTTCTGCAATGGAGGCTAGAAGTAACTGTGATTTTAACTTGTTCCATTCGCTCTTGATGTTCGAAAACTCAGTGGATACTGTTTAAAAGATTTTGCTATGAAATCAGATTTTTTAACACCAAAAAGTAACTGTTTTAAACAGGTCAGTTTCATACGTTTAAAACTAAGAAATTTTAGTATAAACAATCATCACCTAAATAGCATCTGTGTTCACTAAATAACATAAAATTTTTCCTTTTTCTTAAAGTGCAAATGAAATAAAAAAATTTTTTGCAAAATTGTTTGTATACGTTCTTATTATCCAAAATATCTCATTTTAAACGACCGAAAATTCTTTTATGTGTTATTTTCAACGGTTTGAAAGTTCAAACTCTGTGCTTTGTTGTGTCTCCATTTGCTCGGCCAAAAGCTCATTATTCACCGGATATGACGTGGCCAGTGGTTCCAAACGTTTTGCTGTTATAAGAAACAAGGAAAAGACGGGCGATGAAAGTTATTTCTCAGCCAGAGGCCAAAATGGTTGATATTCTTTCATTGAAACGATTGCAAGGTCCAAGAAAATGAAGAACGATACAAACGCCGCTTTGGAACCACTAGTTACGTCATCAGATCCTGATTCGTCACCAGTCTCCGGAAACATCATTTAGGGCTTTTTTGAGGGGTAAAAAAACGGACTTTTAACCTCTTTACCTATTTTTCATTACGCATTGCAGAAGCAGGATGTTTCAACCTAGCGAATTTTGCAAAAAAAATTATTTTATGTGTACTTTAAGGGGAATTTAACAAAAATAAATACAGCACTAGAGTTAGCCCTTTGTTCGATGCTAGTAACAGGAAAGTCATACGCTGTAATCCAAGAATATTGAAATTAGTCTAGGCCGGAAGAAAATTGTTGTTATGGATTACGAGTGTAAAGCGATTTTTTTCCAACTCGAATATAAAAATAGGCAGTCAAAGACTGCATGTGACTCAAGGCAGAATGCATAACAACGGTAATTTAAGTTAAAAGAATGAAAATGCAAATTTTTTTATGAGTAGCGACTTTAGTATTGGTTTTAGCGTAGTGAACTTTGATTTCAGAAGAAAAAGTTAAATATACAGTGTAAGCATAAGAAACAGAAAGGTTTTCTTTTTTTAA
>JAOEHV020068448.1:0-16482 GCA_025447995.2 Isaurus tuberculatus
TATACACGCGGCATATGCTAATCACTTCTTAATGAAGCGACTACTACTCACCTAAAACAATGGATAAATACCTATGAAACCGTGCAGAAAACAAATATTCTGCTTTACTGCGTACCGCAAATATTTACATATTTTCTATTGCTTGCCATTTTTTTACATATTTGAAGTCAATAGTTAAAATTTTGCCATTTTACTAATGCTAACCTGCTCTTTCCATTTCTGGATACCATTTTGTCATAGCTGATCCATTTTAGGTAGCTGTTGTCACGTGACCCCCACCTGCAAAGGGCCTATTTGTGACGTTGCGCGTTCTTCTTCAAGTCCTCCTTAATACAAATTAGTTTGCGTTGAGTGAATTCCTAACGCTAAATAGCTAAATTAGAGACAAATTCTAATATGCAAAATCTTTTAGAGGGCCGTATGTTAAATATAATTACAAAAAACTGATTATAATGGAGATGTTATTTGATGCTTGGATGGACTGTTGACAATCAGTGTTATTACAGCGGGGAGAACTAATTGTAACTCTTAATAAATAATGTAAAAAAAATTACACTCAATAAGCTGAAAATGGTTACAATCAATACTGACTACCTCAACAAATGCTTCAAGATCTTCACGATCTCAATGCGTGTTTTGTTACTCTCCGAGTGCCACCAAACTCATTTTTCCCTTGGGTTCCAAAGATTCGAGAGAGATTTGGGAGAGAAAGAGTCAAGTGGTCTTACGAGTCGATCCGAAATTTGACGGGAAAATTGTGCGCATGCATTACACATCAATTCTCCTTTGGCGGGAAAGTTGTTCGTGCGCCAGCCACCACATTTCGGCTTTTGGCGAGAAAAAGTGCCAAGCAGTGGCTCTTTTTTATTGCCTGGGGCTTTCTGACAACCTTTTGTGGTTTTTCAGTAAGTCTGTGCCTAAGATTAACCGCTGTACCATCCTGAGGTTTGGTTAATATCTGTTAGTATTGTTCGGTTTCACACTTAATTTACTTTTAACAAGGTTTTATTTGGCTTGTATTTACTCAAAACAAACCAATTTAGATTTCCTAGGAAGCAAGCAGTAACATTACAACCACATGACAAACTTCTGGGATTTTCTAAAGAAAAACAATATGCTGATTAATGAAGCTGTTTAAGCACATCAAAACTTAAGCCCAGTCCACACTAGTGCGTTTTCGTTTGAAACCGCATACATTTCGATGCGTTTAGGCATTCTGTCCACACTAAGACGCTGAGCGTTTTCGGCGAAACGGCATCAATTTGAAAACGCTCTCGAAAGTGGATGCAAATGAAAACGCAAACCTATCGTCTTCGTGTGGACAGTCGAAAACGCATCGAAATGAAAACGATGACGTCAAACGTATCATGTGAGTGGTAAAACTTACATCACACATACACAATTCAGCGTTTTCTAGCGTTTTAAAGCCTTTTTTCCACTAGGCGGAATTTTCTGCGCGGAACGGAAATTTCTTTTGTGTTTTACAATTAGACACGCTCTATTAAACACAAGACAAAGAAAAATTTCGCTCCGTGCGGAAAATTCGGCCAAGTGGAAAACAGCCTTAATGTGGACAGTTGAAAACGGTATGAAAACGGGAGTGTGGATGCAGATCGATCGATGCGTTCTCGATGGCACCGAAAACGAAGCCAAATGAAAACGTACTAGTGCGGACATATCATAGTTGTATAAAAAGTTAGTTTTTTGAACAAATGTTTTTTTGGAAACGCCGACACGTGACGATGGCATCATCGTCAAAAGTTCAAGAACTTGATTATAAAATGGGTAATCATAAATTCATCAAGATTTTTTTCTGAGCAGCAAAGCATTCATTAGAGAAACAATTTTGAATCAACCGCAAGAAAACCTCCAAAATTTAACAATGTTCACCTTGTCGGTTTTGAAGTTTTACCACAGCAGGTACTTTATCACCAAACGTCTTGTCGCGCCATCAAGATTTACATGTTTTAAGTGTTTTATCCTCAAACATTGTTGGGTTGTTAAGCACAAATATTTTCTAACACACAACTGTTTGAGGTTTAAAAGGGTTAGCTCAAAATTAAACAACATCAATAAAAAAAACCTTGTTGAAAGAGAAAAGAAAAAGTTTTTTGAAGATTTCACATTCTAATTAAAAGGAAAATTATATATTGCAAAAGTAGAAAGGCAAACTGGGAAACCTATTTTTGCAACATACAATTCTACGTTATTTGAAAACATAAAAAGGACAAAACTACACTATTTCAGCTTTTATGCAATTTCGTAAAGTCGATATTTTCCCAATTCCCATAGACATTAGTTGCCTTTCTACTGATTTGTTTTTCTGGTAATGGTATCATTTATAGGTGCTATTTATTCAACCATATATTTATATATTTAAGACTTACACATCTTTTGGCCTTTTTATAAACACACCAAGGTGTGTAGCAAAACCCACCAAGGTATGTTACAAAACACACCTTTTTCATTACACAGGAAAAGGAGTGTTAAAATTATGACAAGCCAAGGTGTGTCACAACAACACGCAAATCAAGTGCTCTGAAAGCACACCATGGTGTGTTATTATACTCGTCAAGATGTGTAAATCAACACAACTTCACTAAGGTGTGTGAAATTTTCATGTCAAGATCGCTCCTTCTAAACACAACAAGACGTGTAAATTTACACACTTTTAGTTGTGTTAAGTTACACGGCTTAACGTTTGTTAAAAAAGGGACAAAAAGTGTGTCAAGAGAACACACCATGGTGTGCTCCCGGAACACACCTGTTTTTACAGTGTATTTATTTTAGTTTATATTTTATTGTAAATTCCTCCCTCATGGAGGTTTTCAGGTTCACATTCTAAATGAATACAGGGTTCAACAGTAGAGGGTCTTAGATTATACGCTACAGCGGCTCGCATGTATTTCAAACGTTAGGAAATGACCTCAGTGAAATGAAAAAGACCACAACACCGGGATAACTACCCCGCTCTTTTCGAAAAGTGTGTCCCCAAATAGAGTGTCAGTTTAACGTCTTTATCCGAGAAGACGCGAAAAGCTAACCAATTGTTGATGTTAGAACAAAGGCAGCACCTTCTCAATTATTTTAAGACCCTGAGTGTTGTTCCGGCCGAGAATCGAACCCGAACCTCCCGTTTAATAGACTGGCACCTTACCATTTAGGCTAACCGGGCGGCGGGAAAGATAAAGAAGATGACAGTGCAGCCTTGTGGTCAGGTGCCGAAACTGACTGCGGTTATCCTGGATTTGAATCCCACTCTGCTTAATTCTTTTTCAGTTTTTTTTTTCAAAGATCCCAGAAACAATCAACTTTGTTTTACATAGGCAACTGGTTTGCCTCCTACTAGATAAAGTGTTAAGTGTATCGTGGTCACATATAAGCTCTGAGATATTAACCTTAGCTGTTATACAGATCTTCGATAAGAACTGAAACTGTGTGTTTTATCGTGGGCGGTATGGTATAAGATATTGACCTTAGCTAATATTATAAAGACCTTAGATTATAGTGTCTTCGGTAAGAATTGAAACTGTGTGTTGTATCGTGGGCGCATATTGCTTGAGATATTAACTTTAGCTAATGTTGTAAAGATCTTAGGTTGTAGGGTCTTCGCTAAGTATTGAAGCTGTGTTTTAGGTCGTTTGTCTAACAGCAATTCACAAGTGTTTGACCACTCTATAGGGGAGCTGTCCAATGACTTATGAGACAAGATAAGGATCTTCATTCTTCTTTAATATATCTTTAAAATGCAACTTTCTGAGAAATAACCACTAACATTCAAACACCATCCACAAATCTACTCAAAAAATACTAATGTTTGGGCCTGCAGTTGCCATAGCAACAGGGCCATCCCTATAAACTTGCCAAAAAGTGCCCCACTGCCAGCAAAAATGGAGCAAACACAACAGCCCAAAGTAACTAGAAAATACTTTTTGACAATTTCCTTTATGATGAACTGTGCAATAAACTTCTGGTTATGAAAAAAAATTAATTACTTGCTGAGGAAAAAAGACTTTTTTAAAAAATCCAGGTTTTTGGCCCATTATACAAGAGGTATTTTGCATGCCGCACAAAAGCAATTGGATAGTTTTAGGTTTATTGCAAAAAAGCTTGGACTAGTTAAATTTTTGCACACAAAATAAGTTGTTATTTTTAAAGCACAGACTGAAGGAGTTTTTCCCGTGACACCATAGATAGGATTCAAACCAGGTCAAAACTAGTTAGGTGAGCTAAAGAAAACCTGGAGTCACATTTTGCAATTTTTGTGACAAATACTAGTGCAGAATTATTCAAGGCAGATTAAAGAGAAGGGAAAAAATATGAAATGAGCCAAACTTTAACTTTAAACTAGAATGACGGAGCTCAAACCTCACAAAATATTTATTTAGCATACAATTCGAAGAGGAACAAAACACGAAATTTACCTGACAAATAAGCTGTCCTTAATCATTTTTGTTGCTGTCAACCTTTCATCAGCAGACAAATCTTTATAAAGCAACTCTTCTTCTTTCATAATGTGCACTTTTGTTTGAAATACCTGGCATATCCAGGCTGCAACAGCCCCATTTTTACCAACAACTTTGCTCAAGCCACCATTTTTATCAGAAATCTGCACCGTTGCATCACGGGAAATTTGAAAAAATTCAAGCGGTAAGGTCCCTCTTCATGTTCTTTTATCATTTTTATATAAGTCTCTAACCAGGCTTGCATTCTGTACTGAAAAGCACCTAAATGCTTTTGAAATTTTGTCAAACTTGCAGAAATGCTGATTCCACCTGGAGAGACTCGGCACATTTGCATAACAGGCCCCTTGTCCGCAAATGGAAAACTGTTAGCCAAACAAAATGACCTTGTCAACAGTTTTGCCCAAATCACAGTGCCAATAAGCAGTTCTTCGATATTGGCAAGGTTTAAGCCTTCTTAGCCCTTTATGACGAGCTCAGGCACCAGCAAATGGTCAAAACTACATAAAAAATAGCATATTTTTTGTGTTCTAGCGTGTGAAACCGCCCTTCGGAAAATTAGTTGAAGTATGGCGAGCACTGTCACGTGAGCATCTCTTATGTGACATCATATCTATATCCCATTCCCAGACTCCCGCATTTTATTTTGGAAGAAATGACAGTTTTGAGTTACCCTACCCCTAAAAACTCCTATTTTATGAATTTTCGAAGGTAGTGGACCAATTTAAAGCTGCGAACTGCTAGTCCACCTCTCCGTTTACTCTCGGATAACATCGCGAACTTTTAATGTGAGTAAAACTGACAACGTTGCAAAATATCGGAAATGTTCACATGCAATCTGCAGTCCATTATCTGATACTTCCAGACCTGGAATATTTATGTAGCGAAGATCTCTTAAGTCTTTTAACTTTTACCTTTCTCGCTTTCAGCGAGAGCTTCCATTTCGATTAAAGATCGTGAAGCGTTGTCTGGTTCCGTTGTCTTGCGCTGAAAGAGAATTGCCCCAAGTCCCAGATTGGAAGCAACAATTGATACTATGGCGGATCGAACCACCTCATGTTGTGCTAGATTTCTGTATGTTATAAGCTCCTCTTTGATTTTTTCGGGAAAAAAGGAGACAGTTCTTTCGCTTGATTTCAGTGCTGTTTTCCTTAAAGGAACATTTTTTAGAATACATGTGGACACACATTCTTTTACATTTTATTTAAAGTACAGGTTTAGGTGGTGCATAGCTTAGTACAACACTTAAACTTTTGCTGCGTATGTTGTAATTTATATACTCGCTTGTAGTGTTTTCGATGATTGCCTACCCATCGCTCAAAAAATTTCGTATTCTTTTCGCAGGTATTCTAAAAGAATATTTCGAATCGCCTTTGCTGCAGATGTTTTGGCCGAACATTTTGAAATGGATGCTAGTGGCTCATCGGAGCCGGCGCTTATCACCGGTTTCTGTAGTGTTAAGCTAATGAGTGTCCTTGACTCCCCCTGGACGGGACACTAATCCGTCGCAGGTGAGTTCCCAGCTGAAGCTGGTAGTCATTTGCTGACCTCGTAAGGGTGGAAAGCTGAGTTAGCTTTGGCGGAAAAGAAGGTCACAGATATGTTCAAATTGGGCAGAGCTTGGATAGAGACGAGGGCCTTTTGTTTGGAAGGCAGAAACCTTGCCAACTGCGCAAACCACGCCGCCTCAATTTTTTTGCGCTGACTGTAAAAAAGCAGTCGTGTGGAAAAAAAGGAAGGGCCATCCCCCTGGGTCTTCTCCTAAGCCACCACCCTCCCCCCCCCCAATCCACCTTTCTTGCTTCTTCTTTGTTGAACATAAATGAAACTTCTGTAAACATTCTTTGTTTATAAAATTACTCTCCTTCAACCAACTAAAACCATTTTTCGAGATATCGAAATTTAACCTTAGTTTTGTCTGATATCACTTACTCGTCGTTTTCGTGTCGAAAACCAATATGTTAGATTATTTGTTTAATTCTGACTTAACTAGAATTAAATTTTCCGTGTCAATGGCTATACTGATTAATCCCCGAAGATATAATTGACACCATTTATAAACATGCTGTCAAATATAGTTCTGCTTTTGCTAAACAAAGCGTTTTGTTTATAGAGTTCACAGACATTTCACAGCAATTTATTCTAGTTATATTCACGCAATGTTTCGCGATTTTACAAAAAAAAAAAATATGAGCGTTGAAAGACAAGAGTAATTTATGCCTGTAGTCAATTTTAGCTGTAAAACTTTCCCAATCAGGGAAAAGCAATCGTCAAATGTCTTAAACATGACGGCATTAAAATATAAATTTTATTTATGTTACAGTTGTGGAACATTCAAGACGTTTCTTGTGAGTCCAAGTTGGTTTTCTAGTTCTCAGATGCTCAAATTATATTTACCTGCAAAACAAGTAAAAACTAAAAGCAACTGTCTGTATCTTAAATATCAGGTTCTTATAAGGGTGCTTGAATACTTGAATTTAGTGTTCACATGTTTGTTTTCTTGGAAAATCGAGACAATATTCTATAAGTACTGCAAATTTTTCTTGTGAAGAAAATATTTAAGGTTACTTGAAATGTTCTTTCCATTCACCAGCATATTTAAACATTATAATTTTCTTTTTTGTTTTCGCAAGACCAAGAATCAGTATGATCAGTTATTAAAAGACAAAGGAGTCATTTTCTGTGCTTTTTTAGCTTCGTGACATTTGATACATTGTTTGAAAAACAACCCAAGTGTATATCGTAATGATCATTTTTCAAGTCCGAGCCACAAATGAAGTTTATCAAAACAGTACACTTTTAACATGTTATATAACCTTGATTACGAACCTCGCGGAACGTTTTTGAGTCTTTGCAAACAGCTGAGTTACTAAAATAACAAAAAACTCACAAAAGACAGCACACAAACTAAAACCATTGTATTTGCTGAATTTTCAAATCTGTTTGAACCTCTGAAACAAAAAGATTTTGTTGTTTTCGGAAATTAACATTTTACGCAACAAACCGCAATTGCAGCCTTGTATTTGAAATAGCATCGTTGATAAATTAAATTTTAGCGAAATGTTAGAAAGGATTGAACAAACTTTTCTCGTGTGAAATGAAATTATAATTGAGTTTTTCCAATTTGAGGTAAACTATATGGCGCAATTTTTTTGAACGTGTTTTTTTGCTTGTAACCAAACAAATACATACGTAATTACATAAAAATCCCAGGCTGCGATTCGCTTTCCAGGTGTAGAATGTAAGTAAAGTATGTACACCCTTAACTCAAGATTACTTTCAACATTTTTACGGAAAACACAAACAAAATCAATTATTCACAATGAAGTTCAAATGTCGCTTGTTTGGAAGGCTTTTTTTGTTTTTAAATAGAGATAGCTTCCGATTTTTTAAAAAAAGAAATTAATGTTTAAGATTTGCTACTTTTCCATTTTCGGAGCTTAGACATTTCATTTCCATTTTGCGTCTTTTTTAACCATTTTTATTTCTATCTTAGGAAGAAATCTCTTTCTCAAAACAATATTAGACGCAGTAAATGGAATATAGATTTAAAAGCGTATCAAACGAAAAATAAAGGAATTTCAAAAAAAATATTTCAGCCTATTTTTGTTGAAAGTGAATCTATAATTACTGTACACGGAAAAGTTGATTGGTAATCACCGAATTTGTTTTAATAAACTTTCTCACCAAAAAGGATTTTCTAAATACTTACATCAATATTGTATGTTTTTCAGGCCACCTGCCGGATTGGTAAGTCCTTAGTTAGCATAATCGGGATTTAATTCGCGTTACGCTTAGATCCCAGCACGACCTCTATTTAAATGCAAATCAATCTCGAGTTTTGACAAGGTTTATTCTCAACAAATCTGATTGGTTTACATTTACTGCTCGAAAAGTTTTCGGATATATTCTATTTGCGGGCGGAAGCTATTTAAAGGTTTAATATAACCTCTACAAATAACCACGTCTTCCAGGGAAATATAGGGAAAATCCCTGCCAGTAGACCGGTCGATATTAGTGGTTAGGCAAAGGTTGTCTTTGCTTTTTTGCCAATCAAGCGATACTTAACAACCAAATCGTTTTTGCTTTTAGTTTCTCTTTCTTGAAACCTTAACTGGTTATGTCGCTGCCAATTCGCATAGAGAGCGAAAATGATTACTCGCATACTTGCAATCACGAACACAATAATGGAGACGTTAGGGTTTTTGTTGACAGTGACGAAAAGTCATCAAATTTTAGAGGAAACTTGAAAGCATTTTGTGTACAGTGTAAGCGCGACATTACTGTAGTCTATGTTAAGCCGGGAACCAACGGACAAGTGGCGGAAGATGTCCAAACATGGAGAGATGCAGAGGGATTTTACCATGAGGCCGATGATTACGAGAAATGCACAAAGGACAGCGATTACGAACGATGCAAGAGGCTATTAAACGGCAAGAAAAGAAAAAGTAAAATTCAGGGACTGTGGACGCAGTTCTTGGGGGGTTGTACACTCCATGGTTTCCATTACTGCTTTGGAGAACACAACAATCCACCCTTTAGAAGAATTATTTGGACTCTGCTTCTTCTTGGAGCGTTTGCGCTTTTCTTCGAGAAATGCACGGAGAGTATCCTACAATACTTTCAATATCCGTTCACAACGACGACTTTACTCATATATGAAAATAGCCTGACCTTCCCAGCAATATCGTTATGCAACTACAACGATGCGAGGATGTCCAAAATGAATGGAACGTTGATGCATGAAGTCTACGTCAAAAAACTCCAAGGAGAAAACGTGACGCACCTCAAAAACCTCCTCACGGGCGAGAAAATCCAAGAAGCGCTATCAGGTAGTGCTCATTCACATAAAGAAATGATCACATTTTGCAAATGGAATGAAGAAGTAAACTGTAGCTGGAAAAACTTTACAGAGTTTAAAAATGTCGAGGGTGATGTATGTTTTACGTTTAACTCGGGTCGCAACGAGCGGCCATTGACTGTTTCTAACACAGGTCAAAAGAAAGGGCTGAAATTGCAAATAGATGTTCAACACTACGATTATTACTTCGGTGTAAGCAGTGCGGGATTTAAAGTGATTTTACACGATCAAGAAGAAACTCCGGTCCGCATGCAAGGGTATTCAGTATCGCCCGGGTTTACGACATATATCGAGCTAAAGAAACGGCAGGTGAGATATTTGTCTTATACTGATTTAAGCTAAGAAGTAAATCTCATTTTTTACTTATGGATATTTTAGAGCTCAATAAAATACTTTGTTTTGTGTTTGGGAAACATGATTTTAGCACTTGATTTGTATATCTTTCGCAATTAACACTTCTCCTATTTTCTCAGAGCATCTAACCAGTGCTATTATTAGTTTTTTTCGTTGATTTTAGATAATCTTCAGATTTGCTCATTTTTTGTGTTTTCTCCCCAAAGTATAACTCTTATCACGTAAAGTGTAATTATTTATTATCACTTTAAAAGTAAAATAGTTTCGCGAAAATTTTGCTGCTTGGTTACTTAAAACTTTTCGCATCGTTTTTACTTTATTCTATTCAACGGTGCTAGATAATCCCCGCGTGATTTATTAAAACATAAACATTTTGCTATGGTGCCAAAAGTAATGGAAAAGAGAATGATGTATTCCTATTCCTTGTATCATCCAAAAATCCTTTCACGAAATCTTCAGTTCCAAATCCATATGAATGTTATAGATTTTTTAGTAGCAAAAATACTCAGTATTTCGACTTCTATGTGCAAAATGTTTTTTATACAAAGTAATTTGTATTATATTTGTAACATGAATTGATTCACTGTTAGTAGGTTCAAAGTCTTTTTTTATTCTTTTTATTTTGTTCTTAGTAATCGAAGCAACTGCTCTCTAGCGTTAATTTCCTAGAGTTCATAAAATAATTGTTTTATAGATACTTTTTTTTTTGCTTGTAAGGCTATTTACTTCAGGATTGAACGTCCTAGTTTAATTATTTTGCTTGCATTTCACCTGTCGGCCAATTTAACTTGAGTTTTAACACCGACAAAAGGCTCCGAACGTTTGTATCTTATACTAACAATGTACTATTCATGTTTTGTTGAACAAAGAATGATCAAACTATTTCTCTTCCTCGGATTCTAAACGAGAGTTTCATGGTTATAGTTATTACCAAGTTATTAAAGAAACTGTTGGTAGTTTCGCGTCGCTATCCAAG
This sequence comes from Isaurus tuberculatus, assembly GCA_025447995.2. Lineage (NCBI taxonomy): Eukaryota > Metazoa > Cnidaria > Anthozoa > Zoantharia > Zoanthidae > Isaurus > Isaurus tuberculatus. Next base: position 10,655 of record JAOEHV020068448.1, read on the forward strand.
TTATGTCTTGCTGAGTTTATGACGGCCTTCTAAACAGAACAGAGCGATCATACAATTGTGTTTAGCATTTGAAACAGTCGTGCAGAGGTACTGAAAGAAAAAGACTTATTAAGAAATGATAAAAAAAACACAGTCAGAATATGCTAAAATTACAATTTCTTCAAAAACCAATTATTTTCATTAAATAGTTCTAAACTAAGAGTCCTCAAAGCTTGTTTTTAAAGCAAAGATTTTTGAATTACAAAAGCAATAATTTCGCTATATTACAGTGGTTATACCCTTTAAGAAATCATGAACCGCACTTTTTTTAAGCCATCATTTTGTCTCTTAACTACTTTAATGTAATTGTTTAAAATTAAAATTAAGTTGTTGCGAAACAGGCAAGAGAAATCTAAGACTGAAGTATTTTTTGCCTGCTGTCACATTCCTTGATGACGTGTAGGGCTGTCATAAACACGATGTTGGCTAGAAAAAATTGAACCGTACTGCTGTCAAATTTATCATACTCGAATTCTAAATTTCACTGTGGTGCTATGGACATTCTTTCTTCCGTTTTTTAAGTTAGCACTTCGATCTTTTGTTATACTTTGACAAAATTGTGTAAGTTAAACAAATAAGCAACCCGACAATAAATCTATAAATTGACGAACAAATTATAGGGAAGAAAATATAGGACAGCGAAGAGAAACTGTAGTTTTACGTTCGATTTGATTTTTAAAATTTGTGATCGATGTGTCAAAATTAGTAATGTACCTGCTAAAGTCCCTTAGCGAAGAAAACAAACATTACAATTCTAAATTATCCCAAAATTGATTCTCCTGGTTTTCGATTGTGGAGAAATAAGGGAAATATACACAAGTATTTGTTTCTTGGAAAAAAATTAAGTTATCTGAAACAATGATATTAGATACAGTGTGATGTAGTTTATATGCAGGCCTATGTACTTAGAATGTACAAAACGTTGCGGTTTTAAAACGGAATAACAAACTTAAATTGGAACAAAAATTTAGTTTCATTGTTGCTAATTTACCAAATGCGCCCTTTCTATCTCATTTTTTGCTTTTTTTTTTTTTTTTTTTGCTGTTCTTCCGTACCCAAATTTTAGAAACTTCGTTTTAACTATTACAGTTAACTCTAGTCTAGAAGCATAGATTGTTCAAAAGTTTAGGACTTAAATGAGGATCTATATTTTGCGTTTTTTTTTTACCATTGAAATCTGCATCTCGATAAGGAGTTCCATGGTTATTCTCTAGGGAAGCCGTGGAATTACAAGTTTTATGGTAACGTTCGGGGACTAATTTTATGTTTAATTCCAATCCAAACTGATGATAGAAATGAATTTTTTTTAACAATAACTATATTTGGACTGCGAAGTAACATTTGGAGTACTTTTGTTCTGAGAAAACTAGAACATATCAATAAATATATATATCAAAGATGTTAAAAAAAGGAAATGTTTTTGATAGGTTTCAGCGACTGAGCTTTAAAAAATTAGCACTGGAAAAATTGGTTTCACGAATTTCTGAAAATTTTGAGATAAAATTCATAGAGCTCAAAAAAGCATCAATTCCTTACAAAGTATACTGGGCTCTGAAATTAGTTCATTGTTTTGCTAAAAAGTAATAATTTACTAGACATTTAAATTCTGTCTTCAAAACGCAAAGATAAAAGAAAGAATATTGGCTGCGATGTGGTAGCAATTAAATAATTGCAAAAAAGGAACGAATTCGAATTTTGCAATTGATGCAGCATCTTTTAAATTCATTTACGGTTTTGTACCAACCAGCATTGGTTTGCAAACTTTTGGCTCACGATCAAGAAATTAGTGTTTATCATCACAAATCTAATTTAAACCTGAAATTTAAGTATTGGGTTTGTTTCGTTTTCAACAAAAAAATACTCGTAGGGAAATTAGTTTATAGCCTACAAACTCATGAAAAGTTTTCGCCTTCTTCTGTTAGCGAGGATTGAACTCTTGATTTCTTTAGAAAAAAAATCATGTTTTGTTATATTTTTTGAAAATTTTAAGAACTCGTTGTTAACTTCAAAAAAGATTAGCAAAAGTACAAATGATCTACTATTTTCAACTCTAGACCAAAGTTTAAGCTGCGTTATTTAGTTTCAGTATATGTATATATCTCTCACGCTCAGTTTTAAATAGATATTCTTGCTCTAAACCTAAAGACTTGATCGATAAAAGCTTAACTTGAAAATAAGTGTTTCTATACATTTTGTCATTGGCTTTGTCATGTCAATGTTTACTCTAAGATATGAAGTAACATTTTTGTGTTAGTTATTAAAAACGAAAAGAAAAACAGACTAAATTTAAAGTATTTACGATAACTAAAAAAACCAGAATAATCTAAGATGAAAAGATTAAAAAGTTGCACCCATCAAAGTAAGGTATACTTTCATTTCAGGAGAACATAATTAAAGCACTATAAATATTCATTCTATCATGAACTTAATCTCTCTTCTTCAACGCAACTAATATTTTTACTATTTATTACTTGGCATTATTTGAGATTTGCCGCTTCTACACGGCACCTTAATTATTTAATATTCTCTTTATCTAATCTTTCGACAAAGGCACCGCATCAAAAATAACGCCAATTTATTTTGAGCGATGCTTTTGTTACTGCACTGGGAAATTTGAAAATCGGTACAGCTAATTTATAGTTATTGTTTAGACCAACAAGACGTCATTATTGATAACGAGTACCTAACAAATGTATCTTTGGTTGCCGAAAATAAACAAAGGTTTTACATCTGTCATGACCAATATTTAACAATAACATTACAAGGTGGAGTTTTCAACAAGTCGTTTATCAAAGAGAAGCGCTTTTCAAAAGAAAAAGGCAACAAGTAATCTAATTTTTTTTACTCTAAACTTACAACAAATGACGTTTCCCTCAAAGCCACAAAAAACGAGTTTTAAGATATTCCGCAAGTTTGTCTTGAAGACGCTAAATGTTTTACCACTTGTCTTATAACTCAACAAATAGTGAGTTAGCCACTCAATTTGAAGCATTCATTGAAAAAGTATCTTGATCTTTCCTATTAAAGCGAGGGATTTTTATGTTTTCATTGCCGCAAAACAAAAACAAAAAATTTAATATAATGTAGAATCCTTAAATTGAGGTAACCAAAATTTAGGATAGGAGTTTCCCTACAAATTCCTTTGAAATAAAAGTCTATTCATTTTTTGAATATGTTGTAAACAAATAGTCTAATTCTCTACCGTTTCGAAATATTAATTATATTATCCTGACTTACTCTTTATGAGCTTTATCAGTCATTCATTCACCATTTTTCAACTATAGTGTTATAAAACCAGATTTTGTCAAAATCATTTGTCAAAAGAGGCGCTCTTTTCGAAAGAGAAAGCTCCAAATAATAACATAAAGTTTTAAAATATTTATAGTATTTATAATGTTTAAGTTTTCCGCCATTGAAATTGCTAGATGTTTTTCTACTTTCTCTTTATCAATAAACAGGTAAATAGTTAGCCATTCAAGTTAAAGTATATTTGGGAACAATAATTTTTCTTCTACTAAACCTAAAGACTCATTTTTTAGAATATCCTGAAAATATCATATGGTTCAAAACCATCATTTTAAATGAAAAGAAAGTAATACTATTACTCAAAAGTGCTTTGCTAAACCATGCACATGAAAAAACTAGAGTTATAACTCAACGTTTTGGCCTCATCCTAAAGCCATTCTCAAGCTTTGTATATTGTTCAATGTTTCTTTGTATATCATGTATTTTGGTGGATTCTCTGGACGTTATAATTCAACGTTTTTTAACGCCATTCTCAAGACACTACACAATATTCATATTAGTGCGCAAGGATAACGCAGAAACGTCGACTTATAACTGTAGTTTTTTTTTTTTTAAAACAATTGTAGTTTCTAATTTTTGTATATGCAAAAATTAAATAACTAAATATATTTATTTTAAAAAGAAACTTTTGAGTTAAAAGTCCACTCCTTTTTTTATTGTTCTGTAAACAAAAGGCTCTCTTTTCTTCCGTTTACGAAGTATTAATTAGTAATATAAAATCAGTGAAGAACTAATCGAGGGCGTGCGAAAAAAAAAGATAAAAATAAAAGCTTTTTTGTCTGGATATGATTTATTATTAAATAATTTTTCCTGCTATTTTATCGAGTTGTTCAATTTGTATTTAAATTTGGAATGGAAACTTTTAATAGTAGACAAATTTTTCTTTGATAATATCTTTTTATCAGAAAACTTTTCATCTTTGGTCAATAATCCAAAGCCATATATGCAATAATTTAAAGATATTCAATAGAGAAATGCGCAAAATCGATAAAACAGAAAACTTAAATTGCTAAATAATTTACAGCAATTTCAGTTTTCTCACGAATCGAATGTAGTTTTTCTGTTTTCCCAGATAATGAAACTGTGGGAGAAAAATGTTTTGTTTCACACGGGACTTAAGATGAACTGCCCAAGATGTGATTGTACGAATTGCTGAACAATTTGAGAGAAGTAAAAATGCCGTATTACTGACAAAGTCTTTCCTTTACAGATTACCAATCTTCCATCTCCTTATAAAACACAATGTTCGATGCCTCCGTTAAAGTATTTTCCTAATTCTCGTTACACCAAGTCAAAATGTTTCTTAGACCGACTGACCCAAGACGTCGTTGGGAAATGCAAATGCAAGGATTGGTTTATGCCAGGTAAACAAGTCTTTTTATATTTTTTTTATTCTGTCCATTATTTAAATAAAAAATAAATCTAATTAAAACGTGACTTTTTAAAAGTTCTGATCCAATGTGATTCCTTTAAATTTATTCCGGTTGTTATTTTTGTAGGTTTTCGTATTTTTTTATGTTTCCGCTTTTGTTGTCTTTCTTGTTGCATCAATTTTTCATTGTCGATTTCGTTATCATTGACAATTTTGTTGTAGGTGTTGCATTTGTTCTCACTGCCGTTGTCATTTTCTTTACGCTTGTTACTTCTTTTGGCTCTCTAGCAGTTGTCGTAGTCACCGTTGTTTTTGATTCTGGTGCCTTTTCTGTTGTCGTTTTCGTTGTCCCGTTAGTTGTCGTCGTTGCGATTGTCATTAATGTTATGGTTCTGTTATTGCTTTCGTTGTTGTCGTTTATGTTTCCATAATCGTTCGTTTCTGTTCTCGCTCTCATAGTCGTTCCTGCTGTTTTTATAACCGTTATCTTACCTGTTATCGCTTTCTTTGTTATCTTTGCTATTTTCATTACCGTTGTCGTTTGTATTGTCGCTCTCATAGTCGTCCTTGTTATTCTGTTACTGTTTCTGTTGTACGTTTTGTTGTCGTTGTAGCCATGACTGTTGAGGTGACCGTTTTTGATGTCGCTCTTACTTTCGTCGTTGCTTTTGCCATTCCCGTTTTTGTTTGTTGGGGTAATGGTTCTATCAGTATCACGGCCGTTGCTACGACGTTTTTTTTGTTCTTATCTCCTGAACTCGTGGACAGCAGGGGCAGTTCGCTACCAAAAATTGCAAAATAAAGCAGATTGTAAGCTAGAGACACTTAACATACAAACAAAAATACATGATAAAGAGTTCGAAAACTTATTTAATATTCAATCATGTAGGTGATGCACCAATATGTTCCTTAAACGTTATGCTGCGCTGTCTGTGGCCCAGATGGGGTAAGAAAAATTTTTTTCTTGTGTTATAAACTTAACTTTTCGTTGCTTTATTTATTGTAAAATATTCGAAAAATGTTTTACTTTTACAGATAAAAAAGTATAAGAAAAGTTGACAAACAACGATGATAAATTAGGAAACTATATTTCGATCGGCCACACCGATCT
>JAOEHV020068539.1:0-16482 GCA_025447995.2 Isaurus tuberculatus
CCCCCCACCTCCCCAATAAAATATGAACGGTCCCTAGTCTGATTTTTCGGCCTGAATTCTTTTACCTTAAAACGTCATTATTTTAGAAATATCTTCAGTCCACGGCAACCATTATCAAAAATGAAAAAAACATCTTTTTCTAAAACTCATTTCCAATAAAACGTGTCGCCAGCTCGTTGCTAAGGAACAATGTCACGTGATGAAAAGTCCTATTTTCTAACGTGGTGCAGCGTTTAATGCATAAAAATACCTTGGAACTCTTTTTCGGAAGCCTGAAACAACATTGAGTATTAGAAACTCTTCTAAAACTCCAAAAGAAGTTAACTAAAACTTCCCCGTTTCCTCCCCAAAACAAGTTAACCCGTTGTTTAACGATTTTAACACTGACTTTAATTCTCCTTCCCCTGCCTCTCTCCAAATATCTTTCCCAACCCTTTAACAACCTTCTCCTCACTCCCTCCCCTACCTCTCTCCAAATATCCTTCCCACCTCTCTAACAACCTCCTCCACACTCCCTCCCCTGCCTCTCTCCAAATATCATTCCCACCCCTCTAACAACCTCTTCCTCACTCCCTCCCCTACTTCTCTCCAAATATCCTTCCCACCCTTCTAACAACCTCATCCTCACTCCCTCCGATACCTCTCTCCAAATATCCTTCCCACCCCTTTAACAACCTCCTCCTCACTCCCTCCCCTACTTTTCTCCAAATATCCTTCCCACTCCCCTAACAACCTCCTCCTCATTCCCTCCCCTACTTCTCTCCAAATATCCTTCCCACTCCTCTAACAACCTCCTCCTCATTCCCTCCCCTACTTCTCTCCAAATATCCTTCCCACCCCTCTAACAACCTCCTCCTCATTCCCTCCCCTACATCTCTCCAAATATCCTTCCCACCACACTAACAACCTCCTCCTCACTCCCTCCCCTACCTCTCTCCAAATATCCTCTCCACCCCTCTAACAACCTCCTCCTCACTCCCTCCCCTACTTCTCTCCAAATATCCTCTCTACCTCTCTAAAAAACTCTGTTTCCTCCATTCTCTCAAAAAATAGTCACTATCCCTAAAACAAATCGAAACCTCACTATCTAATAAAACATCACAGAGTCACAACAGTGTTTTGGATTAATAGATTTATTGAGGGCTGTACTTAAAAATACTAAAATATCAAATAACTCTAAAAACTAATTGTTATATTTTTAAAATTAAGCTGTATTCTCTTAGAAGTAGTAAGTGTATTTATCAAAAAAATTATTACTAAAACTATCGAGCAGACAACAAGAAACCAGAAACAAACAGCCAAAATATGCCGAGATACAAAAGATACAAGTTTATTCGCCTACCCCACGAGGGTAGGGAGAGGAAAATTATTTGCATATCTAATTTTGAACGGAAGAATAAAGCAAAGAAAATTCAATTGATAGACTGAAGAACAGCTAGAAAATAGTAAAAAAAAAAAATTAGACTGGATACCCCAAACAATTGTTCAGAGATTCCAAAGAAACGGAAAAGAAAAAGAAAAAAAGTTAGAAGAACCAAACAACTCGGCAACAAGGAGTTTACTGTCGACCTACGAAGATTAGAGTAACACAGCTCAAAGACAAAAGAGAGAGAAAACTGGTCGAATAAGAAAAAAGGCTTCAGGCTGTTATCGAAAGGAAGACAAGAACCATAACATCAGCATATAGGAGTATAGCATATAGGACAAGAACAACAAAATCATCGTAAAAGATTGCCAAAACCTTAAAGCTGTAGAGACTGTTAGATGATAGAAAATTAGTGAGAGAGACAATTCTGGACGAATAAAACAGAAGGTTTCAACCACTTATGAAACGTGAATATCCAAGAACTACAATTATCTGCAAACTAATTTCGAAAAGATTACATTTCTAAGAAACTAAAAGATAAAAAACAAGTTAGAGAAACAAAAACTAGACGAAGAAGACAAAGGAAGTTTTGAGCAGTTACTGAAAGAAAGGTCTTTCCCTACAAATAAATTACAAGTTGATTATTCTATGTTAGCTACAAACTTCTTGCAAATTCTAATTCATTACTATTATAAAAATATTTTCAAGAAAAAGTCTTTGATCATGAATCTCTATGTAATATTTTGAAAATCAATAAAAACAAATAATACAGCCATAAATCTTTAAATAAAGTTCTCATCTAAAGCAGAATAATCTGATGAGAAGACTGCAGTCTTCTTGATCGTAATCGTTGTGGCATTCGTTCTCGTATTTTTGCACGGCCATCACCGTTGCACGGAGAACCTGATGAGAAGATAAATGATTGGCTAAGTTAGTATGAAAATTTCAGTGAGCTGATTGGTGGAAAGATTTAGTCTAAGACTTGATTATGTACGATCACATTTAAAAAAAAGTTGGTTTGCGTCCCCGCCCGCGGGAGAAGCAGAAAAGGAAGGAGGAGCTTGAATATGAATTTATTTAAAAAACATCAGCAAATAAAAAAATAGAATCGTTTTGAAGAGACTAACATGCAATCACCACGGCGCACTTACTGTGTTGCACTGTGTATTTATATTAAGGCCAGATAAAAAAAAGTTGGTCAGCGTCCTTAGCATTTACCAAAAAGCTGGCGGGCGGGCGGTTTTTTTAAAATCTATATTATTTCTTAACTCCTTGCTTTTGGGCTTGAAACTAGCTTTATACTTGCGCAGAGCAGATACTTCTTCAACTTTTTTTATATTTTTTCAACAAAATGATTCAAAGTGTCGGTCCGCGGGACGAAAGTCGTCAAAGTTCATGATTTTCTAATGTTTTGGGCAATAAAAGTCGTTTTTTTGTAAAATAAAAATAAAAAAAAAATTCTGAGTGGTTCCTTTTTTTGTGGGTGTCTATAATTTAATGAGATTACAGTAATTTGGGAGGAGGAAATTTCATTTACTACTCGAATTTTTCAAGCAACTTTGATTTATAAGCAATACTCCTTTATTTTGTAATTGCCTCCGGTTGAAGTGTTTTTTGGTTGCGGCATAACTTGCGATTGAAAAGAATAGAGGAGTTTCTTTCGTCAATCAGCAAAAATGGGATTTTTACATCACGTGACAACTGTTCTTAGAAACAGGCCGGGTGACCAAGCTACCTCATAGCTTTTTAACAACCAAACAAGTTTGACGCAAAATCCGAAATCTAGGAAATCGTTCATTTTTTTTATTGGGGAGGGGAGGCCGGTGGAAATTTGAAAAGACTCGTATTTTTTTTAATACCCCACCCTTTCATGCCTGTATTTTTCTAGGTGGCCCACCCCCAATCCGATGTATTTTTTCCTCGCACCTCCTTTTTGACTGTATATTTTTATTGTTTTTTTGCCCCCCCCCCCCTCCTAATTTCCACCAATCCCTCCCCTTCCCCAACGAAAAAACAACGGTCCCTAGTGTGATTTTTTAGCCTAAATTCTTTTTCCTTTAATACGTCGCCATTTTAGAAATATCTTCAGTCCACCGCAGCAACCATTATAAGAAATGAAAAATTATCTTTTTCTAAAACTCATTGCCAACAAAACGTGTCGCCAACAATGAAACAAAACTCCTTTTAATTAATGGACGTCAATCGAGTAACCGAGAAGATACGAAGATAAGAATCGCTGTAGTATTCTGATTTCCGCGTCAAATTTTTAAGGTTGTCGAGCAATTACAAGTTAACTTGCAGGCAACTAGCTCGTTGCTAATGAACATTGTCACGTGATGAAAAGCCTATTTCTTTAACGTGGTGCAGCGTTTAATGTATGACAATACCTTGGAAATCTTTTTCGGAAGCCTAGGAATTTTGAGTAAAAGAAATTATTCTAAAACTTCCCCGTTTTCTCTAAAAAACAAGTTAACCCATTGTTTAACAATTTTAACACTGACCTTAATTCTTAAACAAGGTTCTTCAACTTTTGCTTTCTTGTTTTCATTAATGGCTGTGTGTGAGAAAGATATGAATTAAAGATGAGTTTACCAATTAACAACGAATGTCTAAAATAGCTACATTTGTGGGTGGGATGAGACTATTAGGCTAGACAACTGCTCTCCGCCTAGTGCTGCCACTATCCAGTACAGAGTGTGATCTCAAGTTGAGAGATGTAGGACAAAGGGTTCGCAAAATGATAAGCAAAGCTAAAAAGCACCTGAACTCCTTTTTTTCAACTTTTGTAGAACTGTGAGTTTTTTTTAATCTTCTTTACATTATTACACACTCACGTCCGCATGTTGTATATGATTCGTTGATAAGATTTTCAAAGCGAGCCTGTTATCTTTTACTAAATACGAAACCTCAATATTCACTTACCAACCAGCCTTTGAACTTCTTCTTTATCTCTAGATTTTTCTTCTTGTTGCTTTGTTGCAGATTTCAATTCTTGCTCTTTTTGAGCGTTTTTATTTGTTTCTTGTTGTTGCTGGTCTGGTCGCCATTTTCTTTCCTTTTTTGACTGCCTTATTTGAAGGTCAATCTTTTTATTTTTTTCTATTAATCTCTTTCTCGCCTTTTTGAGGTCTTCAACGCCTGTTAGTAACAATAAGAAAGAATAAGTAAATTAAACTAATAAAATTAAAAAGAAGAACTTGAATATTTATTATATTTTCAGGCATAAATATTGCATTTCTGATGTTTATTTTCAAGGTTGGTTTGAAGTTTGATATTCTGTTAAGTGATTGTTTTAAAAGAGACGTGCGTAGTTTTGTTTCAGATTTATATATATAATTTTTAATTTTTTTGTATCCATAATTTTAATTCTTTAATTCCGAACATATTCTCGTATGTTACTATATCATTACGGAGATCATAAACCTAAATATCTTCTCTTTGGAAACTTAATGTTTTTACATGTAAAAAAAAACATCATCTTTGAACCTCGGATCTTACATTTCTGTCGCTCTGATTGGTCGACTCAATCTTGGTTATCAGCTCATATTCTGTAAAACCTTTTATGGAACCGATGTAAAACTAAAAAATTTGAGCGGGAATCTAAACTTTTTTAAATTTCTAATTATCCAAGCTTTCTTTGAGCTTCATCGACTAGCACTTAATATCAAGCACGAGTTCGTGGGTAAGCTTAAACGTCTTATTGATAATAATAAAAAAAACAGCGGTAAAATATTTTTTAAAAACATATTAAGAAAATTTCAATAAGAAAAACGACGACTTTTCGACATTGAGTTAACATAATTATTTTGGAGATAAAAAATGTATGAACACTCAGTATTGCAACAGCTCAATAATAGAACGAATGAAAGCATTAAATTTTTTCGTAAAGGTTTTAAAAAGTAATTTTAAAATCAACTGAGTGTAATCACTTTAAATTAAAAAAGGATCTATCTCCTACACTTTTACCTTTTATCGTTTAGCTTTTCGATAAAAAACTAGAGCTTTTGAACATTTTCTTTTAAATTACCTTCTCTTATATCCGCCGCTTCCTTGGCTGTTACCATGCGGCGGTCTGGGCCGACTAACACGCCGTTAATCAAGATTTCCGATTTTGCTGCTTTTCGGCGATGGATTGGCAGGAGAAGACTGAAGGCTAAAAAAATAAATGATCTTTTTACTTTCTAAATCTGTTTAAAGAAATTCAAAATAAAGTAATACTGTGTAATTATTTAGTTTAATCATCTTTTGTCTGAATTAACCTTGCGTTGATAGTAAGAAAAAATTTTTTAAATATTTTTTTGTCCATAATCATCCTTTTAAGGTTTAAAATTATATAAACGCTAAAAAAACATTAATAGCTGCTGATATTCTTACAATGCCATACCAATCAAAATTCAAATTTTATCGTTTTATGGAAAAAAAGATTTTAACGGACGCACAAAATTTATTACATAAACTGTCAAAAATGCCGCGCAATTTGAATCACGCACTGAGTTGCGAATTGTCGACGTTAGCTGCAGTCGTTATTTTAAATTCCCAAAAGATCAATCCTGCACTCACCGTCATATGTTTGTGGTTGCATGGTCTGATAATGATTAGCAATAATTCAAATAGTAATTTATTCGCTTGTTCAACTTGCCAGTAAATTTTCACAACTTGCTCTTACGAGAATCAATGAAAAGTGACAGATTTGTTTACTGAATGTTTACTGAATGCTTAGCAACGGACGCACTGTGATGCTATATACGGCAGGATTTGCGCGCGACGCGACGCATCTGCGGCAAATCCAGTTTAATCAAGGAATTTCGACCAAACCTGCGCTAAATTTTACTACGGGTATTTAGCCAAATATCAACTATTAACAAACAAATGACCACCTCGTATAAACTCACTTAAAAGAAAACTACAAACATAAAAAAATGTATGAAAGTTTACTGATGGAACTTTCTAGAGAAAAATGGTAGACTAAAACAATAGTCGAAGTCTCTAGACTATTCTGGAAAGTTCTAGATCATTCACAAGAATAAAAAAAAAACTTCAAATTCAGCCGATTTGAATTCAAAATTAAGTTGGAACATTAACAATTTTAACGAAGAAATTTAGCTTTCCGCGAAAGAAGCAGCTAAAAAAATACCAAAGTGTTGGCTTTAGTTGGTTCAGTGGCTGCAGAAAGCGATTGCTTCAAAGACTAGTGCGCATGTGCTATCTATCCCACAGATATTACTTGCAGATTTCTCGCGACCGCGACAAGACGGAAGACCACGGCTCAGTTTCGCGGTGAAGTGTGCATTGAACGCAGCAAAAATAAATCTTTTTAAGAAAACCTTTCCTCACTTGAGAAAAGTTAATTTAACTAGGCTCAAGCAAAGTTTTTTTTGTAGCAAACTTTGGTTTCTCGAAAGGTTTTCTTCGTCCACGAAGAACCTTGACACAAGTACTTTTTTTAATCGTTTTCTAGAGAAAACAAAAATTAAGAATCCTAATAATCCAGAATCAGATTAATTCATTGAATCTTCGTCGTGTGCAGATTCATTGGATCCATAATCCCTTTTTGGATTTTACCAGAGAAACAAAAAATTCCTTTTTTATGCAGAATCCAAATTAAGTTTTTGCCAAAAAACTGCACTCCTTTCCTTAGCGTTTGTGTCTTTCTTTTCTGCGTACCTTCTTTATGAAACTATGCGCAAGATTTAAAGTCCCAATGAAACAAGAAAGTTTTCTTCATAGATTACAGGATTACATGATATGAAACACAAATGAGTAAAAAGAAATTTAAAAAAATTTTCGGTCAATTGTTTGAAGACCTTGAAAAGGTGTGAAACCGTGTCTAATCTGTCGCGCGGGCAAACTTCCAAATAATCACATGATTTGGTCCATTGACGTCACAAGTGTTCTTAACCATAGACAAAATGGCGGAATAAGAAGTTGAAAACCAGCGTTTTGCGTATCTTGAAAGATTTATGAAAACATAACTTGAAACAAACAAGCATTTATAGTCATTCACTGTTTGATGATTCCTGTCTTCTGCGGAACAGGCAAATCCTTGCAATAAATTTACTCGTATAACCAAACGAAGTCATAAAGAGCTCTCGAGTTTTTGAAAGTATTACCGAGTGTTTTAACAAATTACTGGGATAACAACATGGTTTTCTCAAAGAACTTGGTTCGAATAATAACTGGTGAGATGATAAAATTGTGGAGGAGTGACCAGCAAATTCGCACTCGCTGAACGTCGAGTAAAATTAGTAAGTTTGATTCTTTTTTCAGCTCCTGCTTTTTTGCCGCAGTGCCGGATTTAGTCAGTAGCCATTGTTTTATTTGTGCTATAACAACTGCTGTGGACCAAAACAAAACAGTCCCTTATAGAGGGTGAAATCAGGAAAAGAAAATGGCGATGGGATTGGCCACACCATGAGAAAGCCGAGAACCTCCATCACTCGGATGGCAGTCCAGTGGAACCCACAGGGGAATCGACCTAGAGGGAGACCAAAGAACACCTGGCGACGAAGTGTTGTGGCAGAGATGGAGAGGGGAAGATACAAATGGCACCAACTGGAGAGGCTAGCTCAAGACAGGACGAGGTGGAGGGGTGTTATCGGTGGCTTATGCTCCGTCCAGGAAAAAAAGGATTAAGCAAGTAAGCAATAACAACTGCTGAGTTTTGGGAGGATCCACTTATTGTATTTTACTTTCATATTCAAAATTGGCCATCTTATAAAAAAAAAACCTGAATGACAAACTTAATTATATAACCAGGATTTGATTTGAAATTTGGTATTTGCATTTCGCATGTGCGTGTAAGATGCTTGTGATTGGAAAATTATCTGTTACTACAATTTAGTCACCTCAGAGCTAGGAAATAGAAATATATTTTATTTCTTTTCCTTTTTTACGTGAAAAAATGTTACTGTCACGAGCTAACAATGAGAAATAATGTTTTGCATAAATATTTACCTATTTTTTCAATTAACATTTTTATAAAAAACTAGTATTCACATTTATAATTTGAAAAACAAAGGAACAAAGTTTTCTTTAATCTCTTATAATAATCTAGTAATAAACACTTGTTATACATTTAAGTATATTTTTTTGGTACATAATTTTTTCAAATACACTAAAATCCATTGTGGTGAGGGCCTAAAAACCTGCCTTGGCCTATATCTATATATTATCATTAAAGGCAGGTTTTAATGGCATATTCTATGTTACACAGATCCCAATATAACTTTGCGAAGTAATAATAACATACGCATTTTAGTGGTCATTTCTTTTCTACAAGTTTTGAAAGGAATTTGTCAGTTGTGCGTGAATATTTTATACTCAACATAATTCATGTGTTTAACAATTAATTAAGGTAAAAACTGAGCATGGATATTCAAGCGTTAGTCCTTTGAGTTGACACTTTGTAGTTAGCAACTTTTCGTAAACGAAAAGAAACCAGGAGCAATAAGTCATTAGACCACTGCCTCAGAGTCCTTGAAAAGCTGGAATATGCGAGAAAACTGACCTGCAGAAAATAGAGTTAGAAAGGACAAAACTCAAGCTGGAAGAAGGCGCAGAAAAGAAAAAGCGATTAAATCAGCAGATAAAAACGAGGACGGTCGATACACCATTTCAAAATATTGTCCGACGAATTCGCATCAGATACCGATGACAAGAAACCGTCTTACCGAAAAGAGAAAAAAATAGAGACGACTTTGAGAGGAAACGTTTGAAAAAGCAAAGCAAGTTTCACCTTGCACCATTTCTAGAGGGGCTTGGTGGTGTCCAAAGGCTAAAATCATTCTATAAGAGAAACACATTTTACAATGTTACTTGCTTCGTCTATAGTTTAGTTTTTATAGATACTCGCTTAGTTGACTTCAATGTGATGTTCAACTCTGTAGATTAACACAGAAAACGTGTCTCTAAAAAGCGGCTTTTTATCTTCTATCTGGACGATTTGTGACCCTTAGCATCTGTATTCAACTCTTGCTTTTATAAAGAAACCAAACTTGATTAATTTTTTTAAAAAACTCTCTCTTACATAATATATATATATAAATAAAATCAGTTTAACATGAGATTTTTGTGAGCACTCTGTTCTGTATTCCAAAATTTTCGGTTCATCTTTTGAGCCATCTTCAGGGAATATCTTGAGGCCAAATTGCTCTTCGCTTTCGAACTTCTTTTCAGTAGATACATAAAATATAATATAAATAAAATAATTTTAATTGATTCAAACACCAACAAATAAACCTCGAAGACTGGGCTATTTATCTAAGTCCTTTTGACAACAATTTCTGTTTTTTAATATCTCTGCCTTCCAACTACAAGAGGGTCTTAATGGGGTAGTAGCTTTTACGGTTAACGGTTAATATTTTGGCTTTTTTACGCCTAAAGGTTAAATTTTTTGGCTTTTTTACGCCTAACGGTTAACATTTTTTACGGCTAACGGTTAAAATTCTTTCATTTTTACGCATAACGGTTAAATTTTTTGGCCGTTTTACGGCTAACGGTTAACCCCATTGAGACCCTCCTACAAGGTCCCTGGTTTGATTCCGGCTCTGCCAAGATTTAAGCATTTGTATAACCTTCTTTTCCGCAAATGCTTACAAAGCTTTTCATCCTTATGAGGTCGGTAAACAGAGTACCAGAGTACCGAAGTACCGCAGTATCGGAGTACCGGAGTACCGGGGTATTGGAGTACCAGCGTTTGCTGGAGATCCATCCAGGAGGACACTACAAAAACAAGAGATAAGCGCCGGCCTCACGGACCATTAGAATCGGAAAAGGATTAAGATTTTATGTTTCTGTTTTCGGCAAGTTTTATGTCTATCATACCAAAAATTATATCTGTACGTTTTAGAATGCAAAAATATTAATCTATAATAAAAAAATGACACTTTTGTCTCTGGAAACATCTATTGAGGTCTTTCTTAAATTGCACCTTTTCTAGGAATATCAGATTCCGCTCCTTTGAAAAAGCAAAAAACTTGATGAGCCATCCCCTAGTTTTTAGATAACCCCCCCCCCCTCCCTTCCCTAGCGCAAATACAAATGTAAAACAAAATTGTGGGTGCTTTTTCAGTAGAATAAATAAAGTTTTAAATCACGTGACAATATTTCACTTTTTAAAATTGAATTCTCCATAAAAATTATTAAAAATATATAAGGCTAAAAAGTTTGTGTTAAAATTTAAAAAGTTATTTTAAAAAACGAACGTTTTCGGTTCACTCAACCATCTTCAGGTTATGAAACGCAGATAAAAGGTTTTCGTTTAAATGGATCGATTTTTAAAATAACTTTTAAATTAAATTTTAACACAAACTTTTTAGCCTTATATATTTTTAATATATTTCACTTTGAAGCTGCATTCTTCGTGAAAACACAATAATTAAAGAAATATAATGGAAAATTAGTTATTATAACACTAGAATATACTGTACAACATCATTAAAGTTTTTGGACAACAATTTTTAAAAAATCGTACTCTTATTAGTAAATACAGAAAAATATATGATGAATAATTACTATACAATGAATATATAAATCAAATTAATCACAAATAATATATTGCGTTGATTAATTTGAAATAACTGTATTATAAAGAGTTTTTAAGATATAAAAAAGGGAAATAATTTCAAATTGATCAGTTAGACGAGTACAGGCTATGCTAACAGTCGAAACAAATCGAGAGAAAACCCTCTACAATCATAATTATAAATTGGTTTTTCAGAGGTTAAACAGATGAGGCGACTAAATAGTTGCACTTAGGGAAAAATATTTAAAATCTGAAATCAAAAGGAGCTTTAATAGTTGTCTATTTCAAAATTTTTCAGATTTTTCAAGAAAATAGAAAGCGAGCAACATTTTTTTGTTACAAGAAGAACCAAAACTTGTTCCTGAGAAAAATTAAATTAACGAGGAAAAAACAGTAAAATTCAGGGAAAACAAAATTAACGCTTTTAACATTCGCACGCACACAGAGCCTTGCAAATTCTTTTAACAGCATTGAATTATCATAATCAGCCTTGATTTTTGAATTGTCTGGAACAGCTGCAATCATATCACTGATTAAAGTCCTTTGGTCTTAAAAACCAGCTGTATACACAGATGGTATCAAAGTAGCGCGCCTGCGTGGTTCATACTTCCCTGCTCCTCAAAAGCTCCTGTAATCAAGACACTTGAAGACATGCAGTCGATGTGCCGATAAGAATAAGCGCGAGACAACACAGTACAAATAGACTGTTTACATTCTTTTTCTCTGCTATTTGACCTTAATGAAAAAGGCATTCAGTGTTAACTTGAACTTAAGAATGGCCTACAAAAATCTTGTGAAAAATCTGCGGCAACCAGTTCGTAGCAGCAGCGAAGGAAATATCAATATTTGCTCTGTAAAGGTTTGTTACTACTCGTTTTCCCACATCATTCACTTTATCATTGCCCTTGAATTGTATGAGTGTATTTTTTCCAAATGGTCAAAAAAACATACATAAGAACTGGCATAAGAAATAAATTACGCTTTCGAGTTTATTTGATTTCATGTTTTTATGAAAGCGTTCAAACAAGAAAAGCAATATCTTAAAAATTCTTGTTACCGCAAACTTTGTTTTGACGCCCTTTTAAAAAACGATTTATGTTGTAAAACGGTATTTTAGAGCTGAAAACCCAAAATTTCGACATGATATTTTCGCACACCCAGAAATTTAATGTTTTAAAAAAGAATTGAAAACTTAATTTTTTGCTAGACTATACAAAAGGACGATAAAATATTTTTTTTAATATTTTTGGCGGTATTCCGTCCAATGAAAACAAGTAAATTACTATATTAGTTCTATTATTCAAGATGTTGAAAGTAATAGTTTTGAATTTCGACAGCTCGCGTTTTAACACATTCTAAGATATATAATTCCTCTTTTTAATTAGATATGTACGTTTCTTTTTCAAATACCTACTTATTTCAAAAAATGTACAACTTCTTTCTTGGAAGTGCCCTAGGGAAATTTCAAATAATTGCATTTTAAAATTCAAGTATGATGGAAATGGGGTTTTTAAAAGGTAATGTTTTGGTAAAATGTAAGATTGCACTGTTAATGAAAATCCTTCACAAAAAATGTTCAACGTAGCATGCCATATTATTCAAACGAAAATCCTTGCTTTACTGCCTTGTTAAAAAATAGATATCATAATTGACGCAGATGGCAAAAGCTGATCTTCGAAATACCACGTACAAAAAGCCAGAGCGATCAAAAGCCTAAATAGTGATATCAAAGGGCAAACCTGAGAGTGACCAAACAGAACAAAAACATTTAGGAAGGTTTGTTAAAAAAAAAAACAATTTCAGTCTAGCCCCTGAAGTTCTTAGAAAAATATTACTTCAGTATTAATTCCTAAGAAAATTTACTCGATGTCGGAAAATGTCGGTATTTGCAAATATGTTTTAATTTTGTTACCACTTTTAGATTTCTCGTAAAAGCCAATGAAATGACAGCTTTAGAATTCCAGCTGCCTGATTTATTATCTAGCCGAAAATGGATTTCATCAATTACTCTAGAATTTTCCCAGCACAAATTTAGTCTTCATAACAATGCAAATTTTATCCTAAAATAGGAACCTCAAATCCGTTTTATAGTAAAGACTATTGACATGGAACATCATGTGAAATAACTTAATTATATATTGTTTATTTTAAGATTTTCAAAAGGGGCCGGGTTTGGTTTTTGGCTTCGTTTTTCAGCGAATCTCGCAGCAGAAGCAAGAAAAACAGTACATTCCTCCCTCTGTAATTACCCACTAAATATTTAATGATGACCAAATATAAAGCAAGTGTTCTTGTTTTTCTAGAAAGAGCGGTTGGTTGCTCGACAATAAACACAGCTCTTTTAACCAATCATTTCTACGACAGCGAAGTGTATTGTTTGATCTTTAAAATATTTTATCATGCTTCAGGCGATAGTCAAGGAAGCGGATCATAGGTGGGAATATTCTAGCGACGACACAATTCATTCATCGACCGATGACCATCCACAGAGCTCAAAATATTACAATTCAAAACAAACATTTCGTGAGAATTTAAACATGGGTGAAAAATCTAATCCTTTTGGAACGCTGATCGCTCTAATCTGTAGAACTGCTAAGATGTCGGTGAATAAAATTGCGAGAATCCGTCGAAGAAAACTAAGTGCCCTTGACGAAACAAAGAAACAACTACAAACCAAAGAACCGTTAACACCGACTTTACAGCCAAGAAATCAGTCTCATTGCTTGGAACCAGAACAAGGTAAAACTTATTTTAAATTACCTTAAAACGTTATAGAGAACTAAATACATATTTTAAATCCACGTTAGTTTATGCAAAAATTATTTATTCAAAATAAATTACTGACAAAAATATCCAGCTATAAGAAATAATTTTGTTTAACCAACCTTGAAACCGTCAAATTTGGTCGCTATGTCGATGTTTTAAAAAGAGCTTCTGTAGATAGCTCCCATAAAAAATTCTATTTCATTTTACAAACACAATGAGAAGTTATTGCTTTCTCAGTATTTGAATTAATCAATTCTTACAGCTGTTTTTGCCATAAAATTATGTAAAAAATACAATCTATTTTTAACTTTAGTTAGTTAAAAGGTTTTAAACGATGAAAATCTGTAGGGCTAAATAAAATAAAAAACAAAATGTGTACAATTAAAAAAACCCAAAATATTTTCGACTTAAAAAGTCGTCCTTAGCCATAAATCCCATGTACATGCTGTTTATCAAGGACAGCGCAACTAAGGAGAAAATTACATCAGGAAAAGACAAAGAAGTTTTAGCTTTCGATTAAATGAACACAAAGACATGCGAACTAGTCATGCAGACACTTTACAGCCATTTTCATTTGCACTTGTAGTTTTGGTTCCGACGTCGTACTTGGTTTTTGGTGTACGTCAATAAAACTTTACTCAAGATATTGTGTCGGCAGCTGCCTTAAACGAAAGGCTTTTGAGCGATGTCCATCAAAAAAAAAACAAACAAAAAAACAATAGGATGTCAGAAACAAACTGCAGATGTAAATGAAAACGACTTTAAAACATGACTATAAAACACTTATTCACGTGGCGTGATATTTCTCCTTCACCACAACGGGAAAAGGCGCAAGATTTTAAAAGCTTCGTTCATTGTTGCTAACAAGTCATCTCTAAATTAAAAACATGTTAGTGTACCCACTGTCTTAATTCTCTATTGGGGTAACATAGGATACTATTTTAAACTCAGGACTCTCGTAGTAAGGCAAGCCATAAACGTTTTCCACTTAGATGGTTAAACTGTACTGAACATATTTTTCATAACCTTACAGAATTTTACCATTTTGAACATATTATTAAAATCTGAATAATTTCTAAGAAAAATATATGCAGCCTTAACAAACACAACGGCCTAACAAGCTAATAATATTCCCTATAAGAAATAAAGACGTATTCAGAAACTTTTAAGTAAAAGCATTAAGTAACAACTTTACTTTTAACTCTTTCGAGGGAATGCTTGTTTTATTTGTTTAGGGGGAGAAGCGGGGGGGAGGAGATAGAGGCAAGAGTGAATGAGCCTTCTAGGAAAGAATAAAATTCGAAGCGCGGTCAAGGTGAAAAAGAAAAAAAGCCTCGCGCGCGGGCAACGATAAAGAAGATTCGCCACGCGCAAGGTTTTCTCGGCTCACTTTTTTTTTTTTTTTTGGAGCGCGCTTCAAGTTTAGGAAGAAAGAGTTGTACAGAAGAAGTCGTACAGTCTATCTAGGAAATGAAGATCGGTGTGGCAGATCGAAATATAGTTTCCTAAATTTATCATCGTTGTTTTTCAACTTTCCTTATACTTTTTTTATCTAGGAAATGGTTTTCCCTTAAGTTGTTGTTTTCCCCAATCGAAAAAAAATCATATCTTGGTGCAACAACAACTAAAAATACGTGTTATTCAACACGGATCATAACTTACAAGCAAAAGCGATATCGCGTACACAATATAATTATAACGCAAAATAGTTCACTCAACAAAATTACTCAATTCTGAGAGCTGTACAATTTAATCCCGAATAATACCTTGCTGGAGTACCTGCTAAGTTTCCATGGCAACGGCGCGTAAACACAATATTTGAACGTCAACAAAAAAAAGGCCGACATTCGCTCTGCAGTTTCCAGTGAAGACGTGCTCCAAAACTAAAAATCTTGAAATAATTATCTTGTTTTCAGTGTTTCCCAAACTGAATTTGCACTTTGCCACAACTCTTGCGTGATTTCGATGACTCTACTATCACCAATATTAAAAAGGATTTTCCGTGCAACATTATCTCAAAATTCATAAGTTTGTTGAATGCACAATAAATGAAAAAGGCGAGTGGAATTTGAGAAGTTTAAAATCCCGAGTATCTATTAATCACGAAATGCGCGACACTGTCGTACGATTTCTTATACAAATACCCAATTTCAGAAATGTTATAATCTTTAAACCAAAAGGGTACAAAAGAATACTTTAACCCTAAATTCGGTAGAAAAATAAGAATGTTCAGCTTGAGCCATTAAAATATTCTTGTATAAAAATAGTGTCATATAAATTGAGAACTCAAACTTGATATTTACCTTTTGTTACATGATATTATCAAGCTGAATACAATTTACTTTTCAGTCGATCAGAAGTTCAATGATGCGTATGAATTACAGCATCTCATTGGCCAAGGTGGTTTTGCAATGGTTTACTCAGCCATGAGAACTCGAGATGAACTCCCGGTAGGAATACGGTTTTCTTTTCGCATTTGTCGTATGGGGACGTTTTATGAGGTGTTTCAATAATCCTAAGTGTTCTATGAGAAATTTTAAATAACAGGTACGACAGATACCGCGCTTTATGATCACGTGCCCAACTGTTTATTCTCGGTTTTCACGTGACGTCATAGCAGCCATGTTGGTATACCCTCGACAAAAGAATTTTGATGATTTCTTTTGTTCGGGTCACCAACATGGCCGCCCTGTCTATTGTCAATTGTGTCTCTTGGGATTTTGTGCAAACGATGGATACTGACTACCTGGTATTATAGAAATAGAAAACGAGCCGGCGCGCTATGTTGAGTTATAGAAGCACGCGGGAATTTGTAAGTACACGAAAG